>JAMLFY010000010.1:7117747-7204421 GCA_030441495.1 Dalbergia oliveri
CCTGTTGGAAAATGTAAACCAATAATCAATAGAAACACAACAAAGTTTTGTGTTCAATTCTATTAGCTAAAGCGGAACATTCTATGAACTCAATCAATTGTTTGTTCATTTACTCAAAACAATGAAAAAATAAATTCATATACTACACTGCTTTTACATGTATGATGACAGAGTACTGGTGAGAAAAGAAGAAATGTTATAAAATGTGTGGTACTGATTAATCCGGTTGATATCAGTGTGATATCTCCCAGGATCTCGTGAGTGTAAAAACAAAGAAAAAGACAACAATGAAGCCATTCCAGAGGCTGCTCTCTCCCAAAGTCCCACTAACTAACTTGTTACCTTCTCATATCCCATCCCCTTACACGCAATATCGCCCTTCTAATGGAGACACACAATCTCCACTTTTCTCCCTCTCTCTTGCGAGTTCATGATTCTGTAATGCACACAAAAACCCCACATCCTCCATTTTTCCTTCATTTAGTAATTTACAGGACTTCCATCTAGAATATACAAATTTTGCCATTGAGTCCTATCATATTACCAATTGTTATAGATAGCACTAAAATCATAAAATTTCTTTTTATATCTCTTTTGGTTCTCCACCGGACATGGCCTAATTTTTTGCACCAATGCAAACTATTCAACTTAAAAGCCTTAAATAGCACGGGCTGAATGCTGAAGATAAGAGCAGCTGACCAGGGAGCAATCATCTGTATTGAGAAACAAAATGTGTGCTCCAATTGGCATTCAATAATGAAACAATTGTACTGTATCATAATTTTGTCATCCTAACATGATCACCCAAGTCTGATTCAATAAACATATGCATTCAATTGATTCTCTTATATGTAACATGATCAGGCAAGTCAGATTATGAACATTGAACTTACAATCTTAAGGTTATTCAAATTGTCTGCAACTAGAAGTCCATTGTCTCCGTGCCCAATGACACGAAGAACTTCTTGCCCTTACTTTGCCATTCCTGATGTTTTGCTAGTAAAAGAAGTGCCCAAGTCAACAAATTAGCTGTTGTTTCCTTCCCAGCAAAGTAGATGGTTTTACATTCATCAATAATTTCTTCCTCCCCTAACCTGTCTTTACCACCAAGTTCATTGTTGTAGGAACACATCAATGAATTTAGTACGTTTCTTGCATTTCCTACTGCATTGCTCTTGGTCCTAATTAGCTTTTGAATTGACTCACGTGTTTCTTTATCTAATCTCCACCTTTCTCTGTTCTTCTTAGTTGGCAAATATCTATTGAAAATTTCAGAAGGAAATCAGAAAAACTCAGGATCTTAAAATCAACAAGGTAAAATATACCAGCTACGCAATTAACTTTACTCAGAGACATCAAAAACCAATTTCAAATTTAAATTTTTGCACTTAAAGCTGGGAATAAATAAACGGATATGTAGCTGCAGTTCTCATCTTACATTTAGTAGTACTCCCTCGTATTCAAAATAACGATCTGAGTATCAGACAATAAATAACACATGCTTGCCCATAGTTGTCATAGCGGATACTTAGTATGACTTGACATTTTTATGAAGTCTTATGGGTTGTAGTGCAAAATTGGTTTACACTGTAATATCATTTCAGTGCCCAGAAATTAAATCCTATGACATAATTAAGAAGGGAATGCATAGCTACCTAAATCCAGGAATATAGACACTTCTAACTGCCTGTGAGAAAAGATGCATTTGCTGTTCCTGTAAGTTGAAAATATGCTTGCCCTCCTCATAACTGCTGCCAAAAGCTGTCCTTGAGATAACATCTGCAGAAAGATTATGAAGCTCTCCATGCACATCTATCTCAACCTCGTCCTTTCCTCCTCTTTCATCTTCCCATTTCTCTAGCATCTTTGAGACACTTGCCACAATATCAGGCACCCAACCCTGCAACAGATTTCACGAAGCTGTCATTTGTTCCCTTATAATCTCAAGTTCCTAAATCACAAAAATGAATAAAGATTGAGGGTCAATTTGGTTTCGGACAACAGATTTCTGTTTTCATTCTATGTTTTCGGTCTGTTTCCTGTTTCTCAATTGAAAATGAAAACTGAAAATCGAATTTTAGGTGCATTCTTTGCCAGATTTCAGTTTCAGATTTCAGTTTTAATTTGTGAAGGAAAAGCTAAAAAATAAAGGTTTTAGCTTTTCCTTAAAACTAAAAACTGAAACTGAAACAAAAGCAACAGCATTTCCTTCATAAATAAAATCCTAAAAATTGAGAACAGACTAAAAAAAGAAAATAAAAGCAGAAAACTGTTTACTTGGGCCAAATAGACCTTAGGTTGGGGTAAAAAATGTGATAGAAATTTTCATGGACAAGTTTCTTAGGTCATTCATGAAAATCTCATCCATTTTACCCGTGAAAGTTCATTTTGACCACAACACTACAAGATTTTGTGACCTTGACAAGCTCCATATTAAAGGCCAGGCTTACGATCCTTCTATGAAAGGCCCATTCATCACCCTGCAACCCCACAAGTCCCTGTCCGAAAAGCAACTTAGACTGTGGGTTGTAGGGCACTCTACCGTACACCCCACCCTTATTCAGCAAAACCTCCTTAATCATGTCCGGGTTTGATATTGCCAACCGGGGCGTAGACCCGAACCAGTACAAGAAAATCTTCCCATACATGCATGACCATCTGTGGTAGAAAGGAACCACGCGTTTCAATATATCGTGATCAAATGGGGACGGCTCTGATTTAGCCTCCGCGTAGAGGCGCCGGATCTCTGCTGAGTTCCCGAAGATCAGACGGCAGCCAGGACCACCTATCCCCTGCTTCTTGAAATGATGCTGCGTTTTCCATGGGACCCAGAGAATCGAGTGCAATGTTCTCGCCAAATGTAGAACAAGCGCAGCTGAAATAGCAACAACGAGGATAACAAGTGCAAGATCCATGTTGCATGTCAGTGAAAACAAAGGATGAAGGTTGAACTGAGAGAGCCAAAATATTTCAGTTTGAGGTGTACTCGTTCCCCCCCCCCCCTTGCAGTGTCCTTCCTTCCTTACTCACAGACCTGAGACTGGAGGAAGAGAAAATACTAACACCGAGGGTCTTTTTGCTTAGTTTGTTCGAACTGGGACTAAAAGGAAAGATGAACTAAACGGATGAACGGAAGGAAGCCGTTGACTTTAGCATTAAGAGAGGAGAAAAGCTTTGGAAGTGTTGAAGGAATCAAAGGAAGCCTTACCTTGATTTGTTGTGCAGCGACTGGTGAGAGAATAAGGGCATGTTTGGTTTTTTCAAAAAGTTTTCAGTTTTTATTTTTATTTTTTCTCATAAAAAATATTAAAAACTGAAAATAAAAATTAAATTTAAATTTAGTGGTTTTTACAATTTTTGATATTTTCTTCATAAAATTTAAAATATTAAAAAAATAAAAATAAAATGTAACAATTTTTTCTAGAACCAAACATACCCTAAGATTTCAACACCAAATAAAGAGTTATTCCATTTTGTTCTTGTTTTTTCAATATTATTAAAATTGCCCTGCTTTATTTTATTTTATTTGCTGATTAGCATTGAAGCTTGAAACTCAAGAAAAATTTAGCCTAACAAAGCGGCTATTAAAAAAAATTTGATAGTTAATAAAGGTGTATTTGGTTGAAGAATAAAATTCACCTAGATGAGCTTCATGTGTAAAAAATACATGAAACTCATTTAGGTAATTTTTATTGTATTTTTACTCACAACCAAACACACCCTTAACAGCAATCTATGACCATCTTTAGCCAATTTATAAGCACAACTAAAAAAAAGCCACCGATATTCAATAACTTCATAAGAGTGTGTTTGGAATGTTATATTAAGTATAATAAAATAAACTAATATTATACGTTATTCTCTTGTATTTATTTGGTATATATAACATATTATATAAGTTTATTTATCATAATCTCTTTATAGTCAAAATACTTTATAACTTAATACGGATAGGGAGGCCATATTACGTCTCTTAGCTTTTAACGTATAAGGTATTTTTTAATATTTTAATAAATAAAATAATTATTAAATAGATAAATAAGTAAAAATTATATAAATATAAATTATTTCATAATAAATAAATATTTTTAAAAAATAATATATACCAATTTAGTTATACATATTAAAAATGATTATAATTAATAAATAATGAAAAATAAAATAATAAATATTTAGTAACAAATAAATATTTAAATAATTAATAAATAATTTATAAATATATATTAAATTTTAATTAGTAAATATTTACATAAATATAATATTTGAAAATTATATTTAAATAATTAATAAAAATTATTATTATTTTATTATATTTAATATTTACTTGTAATATTAGAATCATTTACAAATAAATTATAATATTATAAAATATCAAATATAATATCCTATATAATACTATACCAAACATTTTATAGTATTAAAATTCTATTAGACCTTATCCTATTAAATCTTATCTATCAGTTTTATTCTATTAAGCGTGTCAAATGAGTCCTAATAGACTTTATGAGAGCAATATGATAATGAGACTAAATAAATTTATGCTTAATCATTCTTAAAGCACTATCAGACTCAACTTCCAAAATAACATTTTGATGAATAAACCCCAATAGACGCCCCAAAGTTCTGCTACAATGACTAAACACATACCCAAATATACATTCCAAAGAATCTACCATGATGGTCTCTTGCAATTTCCCCACAAGGGGCTGTATTCAAATCTCTAATAAAGGAACCATTAGTATTTATCTTAATCCAATTTGGATGGGGGAGGCTCCCACTCTGCCAGCTTCAAGACTCTACTTGGAATTCTATCCCTTGCTTTACTTACAACATTTAGATGGAAGCCATAATCTTTGGACGTTTGACACCCTGCCAAACAAAAACAAATCTGCATCACGAACATTCTCAAAAATAAATTGATTTATAGCATACCAAAGCAAATAGTAGCCACTACTAAAATTCAGAGACCAATTGACATTATGAAATTCCCTTGAATCATTCAATACATTCTCTTTTAACCAATCTAACAAGGAGCTTTGATGGAAGAATAATTGATCAAACTGGACCCAAAACTATTCCACAATTGCCTAGTCCTCACACAATCCCTTAATACGTGAATCACTGTCTCAAAGCTAGAACCACAAACAGAACACAAATCCAAAGAAGTCATGCCTTTTTTAAACTAGAACTTGATTAACAGTAAAGCATCATTCGTTACTGACCATAAGAAGGCTTTAAATTTAGAAGGAGCATAAAAAGACCACATATATCTATAAACATAATTTGTGCTTAAAGATTCAGATTCAGAGCAAATTTCATAGGCGGACCAAAGAAAAAATCACCATCAGTTTTGGGAACCACACAATTACACCATCCCAGCCCTAGGATCCAGAACCTTAATGGGATGAATACAATCAATCCAATCACTAGGTAAAGGGTAATAATATTTAACACAAAAAAGTGGTTGCCTATTTAGACACCCACTTTATAACCATTAGATATGATGGTGAGAAATAGACACCCACTTTTTAGGTGTTAAAATATCATTACCCCTAGGTAAAACATGTCCAATTTTGTCCCATCCCCAACCACAATTAGAATCAGCTTATTCATTCAGTTCTTCACATTGTCAATTCCTCATTATAGTCTAGTAATGTAAAATCCCAAGATTTTTCACTTCCAGGTTACCAATGACCCTTCCATATGAAAATATTATCACCATTCCCTATCTCTAAATCAAGTTTTGCCTAAACTAAGGTTAGATATTAAAACCTCTACTACTAGAAATAAGCTTGTTATTGACGAATTCATTGACAAATTTCATTAATTGACAATAATAATAATAATTATCGATGAATTTACTAAGGAAAAGGGATCGCGTAATAACATTCTTAGTAATTAATACCGCTAGTAAGTTTTAATAATAACGTCCTCTAGGTCATCATTTATGAGCTTCTCCCGATGTTTAGACGTGGACAGGCGTGACGCCAAGCCAAGGATCCAACAACTACAACTTTCTCGGCACTTCTGAGTCTAGCATGGGGATGGGCATGAGATTCTCCATTGTATAACTTGCAGTGGTGGAGGTGCTGAGCCTTGCTCACTGGTCACATGCCTAGGAATGGGTTTCATGGTAAATGTCGATACCCAAATTTATCCATGTCAAAATTATTTGTCCTGAATAATTAGTTGATAATAATGACATTGCAAAAATTTTCTTATTTGGTGAGATTTTTTTTAAAGTGAAATGGTTTCTTTTAATTGGCTCATTGTTCATAAAGTGGCATTTTGATATCAAACAAATGAGTAACTTGTGAAACTTGGGCTAGAAAGTGTACATTTGATTGATTAGTTTTTGCTAATGTTTTGTTTTAATGATAATGGACTTGATTGTGAAATACATTAGTTGGGTCTAGTCCTTTTACTCCTGCATTTGGATTAGGCATCATTTATGTTTATGCATTAATTTACTCTCCATGGAAATGTCAAGTTGTTAAAAATGCATGATTGGATGCTATGTGAATGGGGAGTGTCCCATGGACTACGTGACATGGCATAACTCATTCTAACGTGAAGTGTAGATCAAAGTGATAGCATGAGTTAAGATTATGTCTCATAGGCCTTGGGGTGCAAACCGAAGTATGTTGGATGGAAGTTTTAAGCTTTGTTATTAAATGCACGAAGGTTGTGCTTATGTCTACAAATAAGTTATAAGACTTTTACATTATGTTGAAAAATAAGATTTTAGGAAGTTAGATTTAAAGTTTAAGTGAAGTTTGGCCCTCATCCCCATTTAAATCTAGCAACAATTAGTTAGGTTGAGCCCATCCCAAGTGATAGGTGATTTAGAATATAGCGAAAGTTAAATCAGGGTAATGATGCGATTGGTCAAGATGACATGACAGAGAGGGTGGCATATTAAAGAAACTAAAGTTTAAGTAAATTAAAGTGCTAAAGACGTGACATGATGTCACCCTAACTTGGGAATATAGCACGTGAGGAATTCCATCCTCACGTAAGCCTTGTGACCTCTGGTTTCTCTATATGCAAAGCTTAAACCATAAAATCCATTTTCAAATACAATTTCATATCTAACATAAATCATTTTTGTCTTTGAAATCTAAATCATCATAATTAGTTTCATAATCAAACTCTTATCTATGGTCATAATATAACATATCCTGATTACTCTCTTTATAGATTTAAAACCATGAAAGCTATAATCATGTAAATACAATGTAATCTAATTCATGGTAAGACAAAATGTAAAATGTCACTATGGTTTGGACCCTGTCCACAATGACATGAAGCACTCTAAGAACAACAAAAGATACTTCACTTCAAAGTGAAGCTCACCAACAGGTACCTCTTCCTGCTAGAGAGGCGCTAGAAAGACTCGTAACAGCTACTATACTTGTAATGGAAGAAAGGAGAGGGGTGAGTTTCATCTAAAACTCAGGAGTGAATTCTTACCCATAACCCCTTTCATGGGACAGCAACCAAGATGCATAATAATACTAATAGCAATAATAAAACAATAATAAGAACATGGTAATAATAATAATAACTGTTACTAAATTTTCTTGTTCTTGTGGTCCTTCGTGGACAAGCTGGACACCTAACTATGTCCCATTTTCTGAAATTGCCACCATGGCTATTTCCTGCTATTGCTTCCATAGTGTTTCATAATATTGCCTTAATCTGTTTACTAGGTTTGCCTCCATGATTGTTTACTATATTGCCTCCTTCGTTTACTAGCTTTGCCTCCATGGTGATTTATCCGTTGCCTCCATGGCTCTAAATACTAATCATCATACATAATTGAAAGAATAATTAAAAATAACAATGTTGAAAGATGGGTACTCCACCCTTGTGAACACGAGCCCCTAAATTAATAGTACTCTAAGAGTTCTGACTCAAACAATTCTAACAATCTGAACTTAACATAACTTGGCTATGAAATCATGCCCAAGGGATCACCCACTTCAGGCATTCCAATTTCAAACCCACAGAATATGTATCTAAGTTGTTACGAATCATATTGAATTTTGTACCTCTTGGTATCTTAAAACTAAAGTTTTAAATTCATATCTTAAGCTAATATATTTTCATATACTTAATAAATCTGAAATCGTAGCTTAAATATTAGGGCTCACAAATATAAAACTTGGAAATCATATAACATTTATTCATAAAACTGGATCATATTCACGTTTCACATTTCTCTACTATATATAAATACCTTAACTAAATCTTCAAAACCATAGCTTGAAATCTAATCTTTAAAACATAATAATGTCATAAATCCATAAGAACATATTTTCAAATGGGCATCTTGCTAAATCATACATTTGGCAACAAATCTTTTCATGAATATATAAAACATTTTCATAGCACTTAACATATCAATCATGGTCCCATGGTTTTCTAAAACACATAATTCATGCTATTTGAAAATCATAATCTTATAACTTGACAAAATCAATAATAATTTGTAATCTCTTTTAAATTATATCTAAAATCATGCAATAACACTACAATGTGAGGAAAATAACTCTAATAATCAAAATAAGGGTCACAAGATTGAACCCACTCACCTAGAGGGAGAAAGGATTGGTGTCAATACCAATGAGCTCGAGAAGGGAGAGCACCAATGTCTACCATAACAACCAATAAACTCAAGATTAATCTCTATCAATCTCTAAATAACTCTAATCTAACTCTAACAATATTGGGGGAGCACCTCCACTTGATAACAATGGAGAAACAACAAAGCCCATACATAGAGGAAGAAGGAGGAAGGAATCTGGCATAAAATAATGACAAACCCTTACCTTGGAGCTTAGATTATGGAGATTGGAATGGGGTTGAGTGAGTGAGGTAGAAGAGAGATTTTGGGTAAGGTTTGGGAATGAGGTGTTTTCCAGGAGCTTGGTGTTTTAAGGGGGTTAGGGCTGATTTATCAAAACTGCATTTTTGCACGTCCTGATATCAAACATATTCGCTCCAGTGGGTAAAGCTAGCTCAGCGGACATAACTCGCTTAGCGAGTTTGTTACAGAATCAGGAAGCACCAACAGCATCCAATTGCATCTAGTTGTTTCAACACTCACTTATTTACATTTATGTTTTAAAGTTAATGAGAAGTAAAATATGATTTTACTTCTCATTAACTTTAAACATAAATGTAAATAAGAAAATACCCTTGTTTGGATTCAAATAAAATATCGTAAAAATCAAAATCCCAACCAATCAAAATCAAAATTTTGGGTTTTAATTAAATAGGAAATCTTTAAGTTTTCTAAACTTGTAGTCCAAAAACGAAACATTTAAATGTTTCATAAAAATCATTAAAAATTATTCTTTAACTTATTTTCCCTCTAGAAACAATTACATGGACGTTTGATCCCAAGAAAGTCACTCTAACATATGGCCTTCCAAGGAGGTGTAGGGTCAAGACTTAGTGAAGTTAAGGACAAGGCGGTAGCTCAGGGACCTAAAGGCCGTACAAAACATGGCTCCTGACACGTGTACACCGGATATTACACATGAATTGTTTGATTACATTTTTATGCCTACCTTATGTTGTTTGTTTTTGTTATTATGCTAGTGATACCATACATTTTATTTTCCTGTTCTTTAACAAAGAGATTTTCCTAAATCTTAAAATATGTGTCACTTCGGAATTCTAGTTTGCAAACCAATTAAATGAACTAAAGTATGCTCACTTGTTTCATAATTAAACTGAAGTGACTAGATGGCAACAATAACACTTGAATTTTTATATAACTACAAATTTCCTTTTGGATTCTCACCTCATTCCTTTGTTTTTCCATGTCGTCTTTAGACGGCCTGGACATTGATGCAGGAGCTCTTTGAGTTTAGAATGAGATTTTCTAGCGCATGTTTGAGAGCTTGGATGTTATTTTTGTTGCCTATCTTTATTATGTTCTTAGCATAGACTATTATTTCTTGGACTTATGTTTCTATTATGTATTAAGAGATTTTTTGCTATTTGGGATTCCTGTATTTGGGATCGGGCTCTAATATTGGCTCTTAGTTAGGATTTGTTCATGTTATGCTTTCATATAGGATTCCTTTATGTTATGTTAGGCATTTGGTTGTAATAGGTGTAGGAGTCCTTCATGGACTTATGCCCCTTATGATACTTTAGTTTTTACTATATTATGATGTGATTACTATGTTTCTTGAAGTATGAGGCTATGTGATATGTGGATGACTCATGAGATAATTTATTGTTATGCCCATGAATTGTTTTTATGTGTGTGTTTGGGTGAATTAGGATTTATCTTTACATGTTATGATATGTTTCATGTATTTAGATTAGTGCATGAGTCTCTTGCCATTTTAAGTTTTTTTTTTTTAAGAAAAAATCATGCCATTTCCCTTATAAGTATTTTGAAAGAAATTCTAACAAATGAAATCAAAACATAATTAAATAATAATTGGTTGATTATGGCTTAAGGATAAGAAGCTAATTATTAGGTGTTACAGACCATAGTTCTTCGAGTCTCTAGTGAGAATCGAGGGTGTGCACTTGTAAGCACTCCACCAGCAAGTAAGCAAAGGCTCAAAAGGGGTGAGAGTAAGCAAATGAATGTAAAATTGTACTTGGAGTCCAAGGAGGTATTTATGTAATACCTCGAGTACACATATCCCTAAGCAGGTCCAATATGAGCTTAGGTCCCTCGGGACCCACCCGTGTAGGGAAAACCCTAGATGTGTGAAAAGCCAAGAGATAGAAGGTGTTGTTCCTGACGTCTCCAGAATTATGCAAAATAGTCTCGTTGCAGCAGCATCAGGCCAGTCTATGCCCTAAGTGTTGGACGGTCTCACTGTCTCGGAGATATACTGGTTGGAGGGAGTGGGTGTTCGGCAAACTCACTCCTGCAAGCTTGACTTCCTGCAACAAGGACCCCTGATATAACACAGTAGAAAACAACACGGTTTTAATAAGTGAGCTCCAACCATTTTGTAAAACCCGAAATCGGGCTTCCCATTTCATAAACCAAAAACCTTCTCCCCAAACACACTTCCACTATTTTCTCTCAATCCAACATCAATCTCCATCATCTGAGCTCAATGTTATGGGATTTTGTGGATCTATGTCATTTTCCTCTATTCTTTCAATGTTCTTGTGTTAGGTATTGTTATATTCTTATTTGTTGTCAAGTGAGGATTTTCCCTTAATGTTGTTATAGTTGATTTAGAGCTATCTAGAGATATCCATAGATCATTTATGAGTTTTGTTGGTGTTATGATAGACATTGGTAGTATCCCTCCTTCCTAGAGCTCCTTGGTGTTGGTACTCATTTCTACTCCTCGAAGTATGTGAGTTTGATCTCATGGTCTTATATTGGTCATCATATCACTATTTTCTAGCATTATAAAGTTTTTAGAGACCAAGAATTGAGTTTTCACATGATACATACAAATTCCTTTTTACAAAATGTGCAAGAACTAGGAAATGTTTCTTGAACTGCTCATGGAAATTTATGATTATTAAATGCATGGGACCATATTTGACATGTAATTGCTATTATATGATTTACGTCATGATTTTAAACTTGATTTGTTATGAGGAGAATCAATTATGGTTGATGAGGAAATGTTATGTTTTATTTATGAGAAGCAAGAGTGGTTAAACTTAGATTGTATAGAATTCCCATTTAGACTATAGTGTGATTTTAGAATAAGGAATTATCGAGAGGAATAGAGCTATGAGTTAATGAAGGTTAAATCGTTAACCTTGATATACTAAGTGCCCACCAGGGGAAAGTTATCCGTATTTAGATTAGTCCATCAAGGATGCAGTTTACTAGGGACGTTATGATCTCAAACAAGTGCTCTTGTTCATTGAGTCCTGAGTACCACCTTGCAGTTATGGATAGTCTGTTCTCTTTAGTAATCGTTGAGAAATAAAGATGATTTTATGCTTCTAGTAAATTAGTGATTTTATAGCTATAGCTATTATATATTATGTAATACCCCGATTTTTACTCCTGTGAAATGACAAAATACCTTTGAGGTTATTTTTATACGAGAATTGAGGACACAATCAGGCTATCCTCAATGAGGTATTTTAATACTAGAATAAGGTTACATGATGTCTCTGTGGAGCTTATTAATTATCTATTATTCATGGGGAATAATTTAACATCCAACTCCATCATTCTATTCCATAGCATCGTTGTTGTTGAAAAATCATTTATGAAGAGAATCGACATTATCATAAATTATTTTGAGTGCATTGGTTTGGTTGCTATTCTTGCAAATGTCTTATTCATTGAATGCAAATCTCCTTCTATTTTGTTTTGATATCTATATGAAGAATTCTACCATGCTTTGTGAATGACAAATTTTCATTCAAACTTTTATGTGTGCCATTCAAATACATATTGCTTTTAACATATTAGATATTGATTGAACTTTATCTATCTTTTTATATATGTAACACTCGATTGTATTATTTCAAGACAAAAATAATCCGAAGCTCTAATACCGTAAAAAGAAATAAAAATATTACTACAAGAAGGATAGTAAGTATGTTCACCTATGCAAGTATAATACTATTTAAGTAATATGCGCATTTTTTTCACTTGCAATGTTCAACATGTATTAAAACCTTATAAAGATCATCCCAAATTTCAAACAATAGTTAAATCTGATTTGTTAAAGGAAAAGTCATTTTTTTCAGTGGCATGCAAATCTTTTTCTCAACTAATTCTACAATGTCCTTAAATTTATGTGGATTTGAAAAGGAGTTGTTTTTTTAGCTACCTTATTGTGATAAATGGCTTATGACATGGAAACATGCATGGATTTAGCACTTCCATAAATTAAAAGGTGACGTGCCTTCTCCTGGTTTTATTCTATAACATATAAATCCATGCTTAAAAGAAAGTGCTTGTCCAGACAATGCACAATTGCACATTGTAAAACATGACAAGGAAATAATCATATATATATATATATATATATATATATATATATATATATATAGATTCTCCTTGCCCACTACCTACTATAGCATAATAGAAAGCATTATAATGCAAACATAAAATAGCCACGTAATATAAGGACATTTACAAAACACTATATCATGCAGTTAAATGAATATACTATTAAAAAAATTTAACAACAGAGAAAGGGTCATAATGCAGCATTTCCTCCCATTCCCTGCACTCCTCCAATGAAGATGGGCTCTATGCTGAGCTAATGAAATATTCAGCACCTATAGAGTCATGAAAGAGAAGATAGTGTGGGTTCTTCCCCATCCCATGAATAGTATGGAATCAAACATTGATTATCAAAGTAGGATCAGGGGAGCATAATATTGAGGATAGACGGCCATAATGCAGCATTTCCTCCTATTCCCTCACTCCCAAATGAAGATGGGTTCTATGCTCAGTTAATGAAATATTCAGCACCTACAGAGTCATGAGAGACAAGATAGTGTGGGTTCTTCCTATCCCGTGAATAGTATGGAATCAAACATTGATTATCAAAGTATGATTAGGAGCATTGAGTATTTGAGGAGGCTATGAACCCCTTAGGAACGGACTAACCTTGCATCCATCTTCATCATCTATCAACCTTTAATCCCTCCACCACACTTTCATCATCAACACTTCAATTCTAATTATTGAAAACAAAGAAACCATATAGAGTTAGAGTTTGTGAGAGATCAAGACAAGGAAAAGTAAGAAATTAATTCAATTCATCCTATAGTTCTAGTGTCTCATCTGCTATTTAAATTTTTTTAAACCAACTTGACTTAAAATCCATCCCAGCAAATATAGTGTGCCCTGAACCATGAACAAACACAAACCAAACTTCTCTCCGCAACCAAAACTATTAAACCCTAGCCAGAAGAAAAATAATCCTTAGAACTATACTCAAATCACCATCAGGAACTAACCATGCAAGACCCATAGATTATAGACCAGATTAGAAAATCAATCTCAGAAGTCCTAACACAATATTCATGGTCTAACACAACAAAAGGAGTCCAAACAGCCCTACAAATAGCAAACACAACAACAACACATCAAACACATCATCCAAGATTTAACCCAAATATTTCAAATTAAAAACCAAGGAAAATAGAACCTGAAAACTAAATGGGGAGGAGGAAGGTCGGACCTTCCTTGGCTGACCTGGGCCCTCAACCATAGCGGCCGACCACATTGCGCGCCCCCTTGCGCTCCCACCTCTCCTGTGCTCTTGTTGAGCCAGCACACCTCCTCTACCATGCATACCTTCCCTTGCATACACCAGAATCCACGAAATGCCCAGCTTCGCCACGCTTCACCGCGCCTCTGCACCCACCACTGGGAGGACCTCCTTCTTCGCCGCAAGAAGCCCCGATCAGGGCAGCTCCCTCCGCCTGAACCAGCCCCCTTCCTCATCCCTCGCCTGGTCCCCTCATGGTTGCGCCTCTTCCCTCTTCCCTCTTCTTCTCGTGCCAAGTCGGCCGCCTCCACAAGAACACCGCGGCTGCGTTCGTGGACCTCCCTCTCTCCCTCTCTGTGTTCCCTTTCTCTCTCTCTTGTCTCCATCTCTCTCTGTTTCCCTTAGCATGTATGTGTATGAGAGAAAGAGAGAATGTCGTGTGTGAGAGTGAGAGGGAAAGAGTGTTGTGTTATATTAAGTGTGTGTGTACGTGTGAGAGTGAGAAAGAGAGAGTTTTGTTTTGTGTGTGTGCGTGTGAGGGAGAGAAGTGTGTGTGAGAAGAGAGAGAGAGAGAACTTTATGTTTTAGTTTAGTGTGTGTCATCCCCTAACCCACATTCTCTTTCCAAGCCTAATAAAAATAAATATAAAGATAAAAATGAAGTTCCTAACATTCATTTTTAGCTTTTAAACGAATAATATTTTTTATGTTGTCTAAGTTCATTTGGCTGTAATTTCATTCTAATCTTTTTATTTGTGCTGGGAATATCATGTCTTCTAAGCTAGAATGTCATTTTGTTTGGATTGTTTTGTATTATTTTTGCATGGTTTTCAGAAATGCTCTTTTGGGCCTCTATTGAATTTTGTTTGGGCTTTATTTAGGCTATTTAGTTGGAGGAAAGTGTACTATGTTGCATTTAGAGTTTTAGGCTATGTTGTGTGATCTTTTTAGAAATTTTAGCAATAACTTTAAATCAATTGAGTGAAATTGAATAAATTGGTTTAAGAGGGTGATCTAGTAATTTATTTGATGATTGGTAAATTTTGTATTGATGAATTAGTTTTTTTTGTTTAATTGAGCCATGACGACTTGTAAATTTTATGTTCTAGAAAATTTCCAAAGGTTTGATATTCTCAATTTCTTTAAAATAATAATAAAAAATAAATAAATAAAAATAAAATAAGAAAGATAAAGATAATTGAATGATTGCTTATTTTTAATTCATTAGGCTCAATTCAACTCTTAACAATTTTCATTATTTATTGATTTGTTCTACTTATTTAACCCTTTGATTAATCTTGTATTGTTGTTCATTGTATATAATGTGTATGTATTTGTGATAATAGCATTATTATACTATATTGGCATATTTTAATGGTATCCTGTCAAGTATTAATTGTTTTATGATTTTAGCACATATATATTTTGCACTAAATGTTACGTATGATAATGTTATGCTCCAGATTGTTCATTATGATTAAAGGCTATATGATCAAATATTGTATATGTTGTTTTCGTCTATAATTATAATATTATTATGGACTTACATGTGTTCTGCATGCTGATGCCAATTACTTTCTATTGGTGCTTAATAATCTTGGTTGACGATTTAACATTCTTAATTTCTTTTCAAAGAAAATAGAATTAATCAACCAATGAATATTTTCTTTAGAACGACGTGGCTTTGAGTTTCTCATTGCACCAGATACGTCGGCATAGCTAACAGCTATCAAGCCAAAAATTTATTTTTCCTAAAAGTTTATTCTCTTTTTCTTGTTTCAATTTTATTCTTGTACATAAAATGTTGAACCATGAGTTATGATGATGGTTATGACTATATGCTTATGTTCGCATCTCTAAATAACATACTAAGATAAAAGGTGACATAAGACACATGGAGATGACCCTCTAGACTCTAGGAATTAATATTTATAAAGGCGATCCATTAAGGGAATCCTTCAACTCAGGAATTAATGGTTATGGGAGGTGACCCAAAGAGGTGATCCTTTAGACTCAGGAATTAACGGTTATGAAAAGTGATCCTATGCCCCTTATCCTGCACTAGACTAGTGACGACTAGTTAAGTATGAGCTCATAACCTAGAATTGTCAATAGGAGGAGTAGTAGGGTAGCCCTTGGAAGAGAATAAGAAAGTTAAGTCACCTAAGAGTATTAAGGAGGAAATATCAAGTCATGATAGTTTGTGTTCTTTATGCCATATTGATTTATTGTGATGCTTGTGATATGTTTCATATGGTATTGACATGCATTTATGATAAGATATGATGCACTCATAGCACTAAGAAACGTGCTAAAAGACACGGATCTATAAGGCTTTAAACTTAATAAATGAACCTTATTATGTCCATTGTTTTCATAATGAAACCCAAAGGTTCTTGAAGACGAAGATGATGACACATGTTTGGAGGTAAGAGTCCTCCTGTGATTTTTGTTCAGGTTTCTCATTTCCTCTATTTTCTATCCATCTCGTCTTCATAGAGTAATGGCCATGTTCATGATATACGTTGAGGCTTCCACTTGGGAAATGCATTTCGATCCTACTAGCCAGTCTTTTATTCGTGGGTCGATGTGCGTCCGCTGTTGTTTTCTTAGACCATCCTTTCACACACCTAATTACTAGCTTCTGGTTCTCCACCGCTACCCCTTTCACTAATGATTTTGTTTTCGAGCGTGCCTCTCCACGTCCGAGCAGCCTCCTCATGGCCACACTACCGCACTCCCATTCTGTGACTTCCAAGTTACACACCCTGATCACCTCCTTAACCTCCTGGGCCATGGTGGATCCGTAGAGGAATCTCCTTTCCAGCACTCTTCAAGTGGTTCCGCTCCCACCATTCCTAGAGATGAGGGAAGTGGCGGATGGAGAGGCCAAGTGATGCAGCCTCCGAGGGGAGTCCAACATACTAGTAGAGGAGCCACCGTCCACGCGGGAGCTCATGTTTATCAGGATGGGTCAAACTGGCTACCCCTTCGACCCGCTCACGTGCCTAGCTACCTTCCCCCTCTCAGAGCATCGTCGTTGGTGATACTAGTTTCTATGTATATACTGTTTATGTTTTTTTTTTCATGATGATTGTAACTAGCCCAACCCTTGATGATGGACATAATACTATCTTAGTGGTTTGTTTTGGTGTGGGTTATGGAATAGTTAATGCTTGTGCTACCTATATGTATATATATGATGGTGTGATCATGTTCATAAGGCCGTCGTATTTATATTTTATATATGCCCATAAAGAGTTTTATCTTTCCTTTATGTCATGATAGACGAATGACAGGTCTTACTTATACGGCTCACGTATTGTTTAAAAAGTTCAAAAAAAAAAATCACCCGTATTTTTACTAAAGTATTTCCAAGTCAAAAGATAAGAACTGAAACAAACAAGTAATAACTAATAATTGATTTGAACGCATCCTAGGCGTGTAGGTTAAATATTAGGGTGTTACATATACAAATGAAAATGATTTGAGTCTTGCATTATTGTTATGTATCTTTCTTTTTGTCCCATGTATGATTATGGATGAGGATCCACTCATTGAATTTTAGGTTAAAACTCACCTTCTCCTTCCTTCTTCTCAGATATAGCTATAGCATTGCATCCTGGCCTCCTCCTCGCAGCACTATTATTTTAGCTTGTTGAGCTTACGTGCGCTGAAGTTTTTGCGTATTTTGTAAAGTACTCCATTGGTAGTGTGGGTAGGGTACTAGATCATGCATGATTTAGCCTTTTGATTAATCATGATATTTATTTTGTATTTAAATGGGATAGCTTCATGCTTTATTTTCTGAGAGAGCAACTCAATATATTTTGTATTATGACCATAGATTCAGAGTTTGATTATGAAATTATAGTTTATGATTATCTTGATTTCAAAGAGCAAGTGATTTATATTAGAGATGAATTTATGATTTAAATGGTTTTATGACTTAAAGTATGCATATAGAGTTACTTAGTGATTGCAAAGCTTATATGAAGATAATTCTTCACGTGCAGGTCATCCCCAAATAAGGTCATGGTAATTTGTAAGTGTGGCTTTGGATGTGGTTGCCAGAGTTAGGAACTTAATCATGCCCCTCAAACCCATGATTTCATGTTGTCATACATGGGTGAGGTAGGGGAAGAGGTGTGCAGGTTCGGCAATCGCTACCACGTGGAAGCCTTCAAGAACCAGGGGGAGTGCATTTCTAGATTTGAATTCGGAAGTATGGGCTAGTAAGTTTGGGCCTCGAGAATTTGAACTCACTAAGGTTTCTAAAATCAATCCTTACTCTTGTTCATAACAATATGATTTGAATATATGATAAATATATATACTAAAATTATTCCCAAAGAATTATATTTTTTATCATTAATAATTATATATACGCCACGTTAATTTTTTTTATGGAATTTAAATTAATAAATTAGGTATTTACAAAGAATCTTAATGTAATCTTATCTCAACGAAAGTAATGATAAATTTAAGACAAAACACTCATTTTGGTTTATATAAAATTTTACATCGAATAAATTAGTCCCTAAAAAACATGCTCTCAAATTGATCCTTGTAAAATTAAATAGCTGACAAATTGATCTTGAAAAATAAATCTCTCAAATTGGTTCCTATAAAATTTCAAATGGACAAATTGATCTGTATAAAATTGAATAATCAATCAAATTAATTTCTTCAATAAGAGTATGTTTATGAGTTTAGATTTTAAAGGGGAAGGGAAGTGAATGGAGGAAAGGATATGTATTTTGTGCAAAAAGGTACACTAATTGTACAATTCATTTTTATAGAAACTAATTTAAGAGTTTTTTTATAGGAACGAATTCATGTGACTATTTAATCTTATAGGATCAATTTGAGTTATTTTGTATATGAACCAATTTATCTTCCTTAAAATCTCAGAGGATCAAAATCGATCATTTGTCTAATTTTAAACGATAAAAGGTTACCGACGATAATTGCATTTAGGTATATGCAGGAACAAGACTGAACATCCGCCCCGTTTGGTTGCGCTCAGGTAACATAGTGAGTGCATAACCTAGCTTTGCAACGTTGCAATTGCGCAACCTTGCTTCGGTTCTTGAAATGGCTTCGGCGCTTCAGAAACTGCTGAGAAGACCACCACCACTACCACCCGCCAGAATCATCGCCGCCGCCCTTCACCCCTCGCAGTCACCGAACCCCATCGCTGCACTTCATCGAGAATGTCACCAGCCCACCACACCAATTGCGGCCGCAGCAACCGAGCACTCCCATTCCACCGTAGTCTTTCCCTGCTTCCCTTTCGCCCCTTTCGGGTTCGCTTCAAAGCCCATCTTAGCAACTGGGTTCTGCCCCCCTGATCCCGAGCCCGAGCCCGAGGGAGAGGACCCGGGCTCGGAAGATTCAAGGACCGTGTGGGCCGATAGCGTGAAGAAGAAGCGGAAGAGGAAGATGAACAAGCACAAGTACCAGAAATTGAGGAAGCGAATGAGGAGGCAAACTTAGGGTGGGGGCAGCATTAGGTGAGGGTTCGATGATTATTGTTCTGTTTAGGGGTTACCATGGAAATGAAATGCGTTGCACCTGATGAACTAATTCTTCCGCTTTTCATTGTTGACCTTTTTGTGGTCATAATAAGTCGATTGTGTTGTTGTTAAAGATGAATGAAGCTTTTGGTGTTTTTGAATGTTAGGTTTTTGGGAATGGAACTATGTTGAAACGAATGTTTGTGCATTTGGGCCCATAGCTCAGTCATGTCTTTGGCGGATGAAATTAATTCCTTTATTCTTGTTTTGATTTTGCAAAGGCATGAATATGGTCTTAGGATTATATCCTGTATAGAGGGGAATAATGTTTAATTGGATGTAATTGACAGAAGAAATCAGAATGGAAGTTTGTCTTTGCCTGTGGCGTATGATTACACCTTAAGGTTTCAACTTTGACTTGTGTATGCAATCAACTTGTAGGAAACTATTATTTGTGCTTTATGATTACTTCTGAAGTTTCAATTTTCGTTTCTGACTTGGTGGTTGAGAAACTTATATCTGTGAGGAGAAAATCATTATTCTTCTTTATGACAGACATTCTTTATCCATGAATTATGGAAGGAGTTATTGCCAATGCCAGATTTGTGCATATGGACACGTATCCTGTGGCACTGAAGAATCTCAATAAGTAGGTTGATGATGAGTCCATCGAATGAAACTTTTAGGACAGTGTGTTCTTAAGTGTGGTTATATTGTTCAACGTGTTGTGAAGTTCTTTTTTCTTTTGTCTGATTTTGGGCTACATAGGACTATAGGTGGTGCAAGCACCTCAGAATGGGAGTGGCAGAGGTGGACTAGTGGAGTATTGAACCTCTAACATAGTAACATAAACATCATACTCAAATCTTTTAGACTCAGGCTAGTGTTGATTGAGCCAGAAGCTTGTTGCCATTTGTTAGGACCCCTTAGAATATTTCCCCACTATGTAATATGATCCATGTACCCCTTATGCTAAATTGCTAATGTAGATGTTAGGAAGAATAGGAAGACACATGTAGGGAATAGGGAGCATGTGACTAAGGGAGTGAGGGAAGAGTTTTCTAACTAACTCTGCCACATAGGCAAGGTTAGTGGAGTGAGTTAGTGAATATTCTGTTATGGGGAGAATGGGGGAATGCAAAATAATGGTGGGGGAGCGACCAAGGGGGTTATTTGGGAATTGGAATTGGGACTTGGGAGAGCAGCTAGGTCTCTCTAATACCTAGCTGCCCTTTATTTCTTTCATTTTGTGATCAATATAGAATCAAATATAGATACATATTATACACCATGTTTCTATTTTCTTTATCCAATACTATGATCCTATCACCATTTAAGCTGAATTAAATCTGTTTAGTTATATTTTCTAGTGCTGTTAAGCTAAGCTGCAAGAAGTTCTCAAGTATGGATGGTCATCATTGAATTATTTTCTTTTCTTTGTTTTTCCTTTTGGCTATGCTAAGAGTTTTTTCAGAACAGGACAACATTATCCAATTTTCTATTACTTTCTAAGTTTCAAATACAAGATCCAAGGTGATGGAGAACAAAGAAACCTTCTTTGTGTCTATTCAGAGTTTTAGGGTGTGTTTGTTAGTTTCACTTTGGAGGGGAAGGAGGGAAGGGAAGGGGTTTACTCTAGTGTTAGATCTGCATTATTTAAGAGCATGAAATATTTTAGCTACTTAAGAGTCATTGTTCTATTTGTCTTGATCAGTTATCCTATGAAATTAAAAATCCAATCTAGTAATTAGAGGTCTCAGTAAAGGTTGTCCAATTAATTAAAAGCCACTTAAGAGCCAGGCGATTCTAGCATGATATATGGGGGATATATTATTAGTGATTCTCTATGTAATATCAATAGAAGTGAGAAGTCAGTGAAGTATATTCAGAACACATCTTGTTTCTTTTCAACATAGGATTGAATTATGATCTTATCACAGACGTGTTGTAGGAGGTGGACTCCTCTCACACAAATCCTTTATCCCTTAGACCTAGCTAACCTATTTCCATAATTTCCCTTTGCATCCAGCCCTAAATTTAATAGATTCCTGAACTGCATCACAAGGGACTTTCAAAGAATGAACAAGATTTAAGTATTTGATACAGCCTTTTTATGTGGTGTGTATACATTACACACACACACACTCTAACTAAATGGCAGGCAATAGCCCTTTTCTTGTATGTATAAATTTTATGGGTTTTCTGATATATATTTTCACATCATTCTTGCATCACATTTTCACCCACATAGTGAATGTTAGATTTGAATTGAAGCCTGAAAGTTGAAATACCAGTAAAAAATCCCAGTAGAATCATAGATCTGTTTCATGGCCAATTCCTGTCAGGAAAATGTTTCCATCTTTTTTTCAAATTATAGTGCAACTGTCCATGGATGATAATTCATGATCAAAAGAAGGTGGAGTAGATAACCTAGGGATGGTCCCAAGGGTCTATGTGCATTACACCTAGAATGGAATTGCATAATACAACAGGAAAGAGCTCTCAGTTATGGACATTATCCAAAATCTGTTTTTTATTGTTGATTTAAAAGAATTATATTGATATCTTGGCCATTTGTAATCTTGATTCCGTGAATCCTTGGACTCATAGCATGAACACAGCAGAATCCATAAAATAATCTGCCAAAGTCTGCTAAACAATCCACTCTATCATGATGCCCATGGGCCTAACTAAATTCCATTTTCAAGAACCTCAGAGGATGCTAGAATTTTGCTGTACCTAACATCTGAAGGAAACCAAAACAAAATGTATTGGCAGCCTAATAACATTGCATTAATGGTTGATTCCAATCTAATTTAACTTATTAGAAAACATTCATGGGATCAAAATGAAAAGAAACATTCTTTTAACATTTCTATGTTCTTCCATCCTAGTTTTTGTCATGCTTACCCAAAAAGAAGATTTTCTTTATCCCTATTCTGTGTCATAGGATTTTGCTTTCTGGCATCACCTATCTATCACCTGTTTCAATAACTGACTAGCTGGTAGTCATGTCTCTGGTGAACAATCAGCAACCATCTTTAATGCTTGCTACCTTGCTGGGCTGCTTATGTCTGCTAATCCCATCTTTGAGAATCCCTACTCTGGGACATTCTAAAGCAGGTTTTGAAGTGGTTTCTTATAAACCATTTATTTATTCTGGTTTTCTGTATTGTTCTGTTATTGTTGTGAACCAGTAATGGTTTCCTTTTGATCAAGGTATTTTCTGCAAAGTAAATGGAGCCTAAGATATTTGAAAATTGAAATACAATGGGTTCGGTCCTCAGCTAGATGTGCTTCAGATGCTATGTGACTCCATGGACGAAAGATATCAACTGTGTTGGAGTAAGGTGTGCTTGTATATCAGACTCAAGTTATCATATGTCTAAATCAATGCATTTGTAAAAGCACGTTTTGATATAGTTGGGCTGCAAATATGGCAGGTGAGATTGGTGGTGTTAGTTATATACTTGGTTGGCATTTGTTTCATATTATTGAAATAGTTGTACAGGAAAGTAAATGCTACTATCTATATGATGCTTGTTTTATGGCAAGTAAAACTGAACTCTTAGGGTAGATGATAGATGGACCTGAATAATAAGTTAAAATTTTAGTCCTCTTACTGACTCCCAAATTAAACATTGTGTTTCAAGCTTTTTTCCAGTTTTATAATTTTATCCACTATTGCATTGATACTTTATAATTCCACTATGCGTAATATCTAAGACGTATCATGTTCGATACCGATGTCAATATTTCGACACTTAAAATGTGTCAAAATTAATTTTTTTAGTGGTTTTACAAATTGGTTTGTTTAGAATGTCGTTGATATATACTTATATTTTCTTAATATAGTTATGATGAAAGTCAAGTAAATTTAATAACATATTAATTATACTATATTAAATTTAATATATAATTCGTATATATGTACACGTATTTTCGCATCTTAAATTTCCAAATTTCATTGTGTCTCCGTTATTGGTGTCGATCGTATCAATATCATATTTATCTTGGTGCTTCATTGATGTTATCATTCTATTTTTCATCAGAAGAAAAATATTTGCCTTGTAGCTGAGGCTGGAGCAAAAGCAAGTGACCCTGCAATGACCAGGGTTTTTGAGCTTAACATTTGTTCAACTGCACAACTATATTTTCCTCTACATTCAGAGCTGCAGACTGGAGTTGTATTTATTATTTGATGATTCTGGAGTATATATTTATCAATATGTGAATATGAATAAAAACATGGAGATCTTCATGTAAATTCCGTTGATTGTTAGGAAATAAAACTTTCAAAGTGTTCATGTGAATTTGTGTCAGCATGCAGCTCAATTTGCCATCAATAACGACTAAATTTTTTTAGTGTTTATGTTGTTTGTGTAAATTTTTAAGTGTTTATGTGTTTCAATTTTCTCCTTCCCACTTGTTAATGCCTTTTTGAATTGGCAAACTCTGAAGTCCTATCGGATGCTAAAATCAGATTCCTGCTGTTGAATTTAAGATTTGTGATATATTAATATTACCAAAGAACAAAATGAAGGTTCCGTTATTCAGCATCTTATGCATTAGGTCGGAAGGTTATTAAATGAGTAAACATCTCGTCTTGTTTACGTCAGTTGACTGTAGGGCGCTGCGATCTTTTGTTTTGATTTCCTAAAATAAGGTGTTTGGTTTCATTTTCATGTATTTACATTTGGTTATATATTTTCATTACAATTATGGAAATGTCGTGTTCGTTATTCTGATTTTTGATCCAAAATGTTGTGAAATTAGTAACTAGTAGTATAAAAAATAATGGGGTAAATAACATTGAACACCCATGAGGTTTGAAATTATTGCATTCTATTCCATTCTTTTCCAAATATGGCATTACACCTCATTTCTATCATTAAACTCATTTTTTTTATATTTATTAAACTAATCTTTTCCATAATACATATAATAAAAATTATAAAATAAATCTAAAAAGTATTATTTGATGGAATACTACAGCTTTAAATTTTAAAAACAATAATTTCAGAGTTTAAAAAAAAAATTATGTTTTTAACTTTTCTTCAAAGTATATAAGACTACTTTAATAATAATATTTGAGTAAGATTTATAATTAAATGAATATTATTTCATGTAATATGTTAATGTTTGATATTAAAATTTTAGCTTGCATTTATTTAATAGTTATGGTTATCAATATTTTAATTAGTGTACATATTTAGTCAAATAACAAATTTACTCTTCTAACAATGATTCTTAAAATTATTTTCAACTTTTGTTACAATTGAAATTTGTTTGTGTGATTTATTTTTGGAAAATCTATTAATTCTATAAGTTTTTCATTTCTTATAGGTTAAAAAATTGCTACTACAATTTTAGATTATAAATATTGGAACCCTTAAATTACATATAAAATTTGCTAAAAGTAACATTATATTTGATATTAAAATATTAACTTAAGGTATAAAATAATATTTATTTAATTATAAATCATACTCAATATTATTAAAGTAATTTTATATACTTTGAAAGAAAAAGTTAAAAATATGATTTTATTTTTGAACTCTAAGGTAATCACTAAACACCCTTGATATAAAATTATTAAATTTTTCTTTCAAAGGATATAAAATTATTAAATATTAACTTATTGTATGAAATAATATTTATTTAATTATAAATTTTACACAATATTATTGCTGAGCAATCTTATACACTTTGGAAAAAAAGTTAAAAATATGATTTATTTTTAAGCTCTGAAATTATTATTTTTAAAATTTGAAGTTATAATATTTTGTCAAATAATAAATTTTAGATTTATTTTATAATTTTTATTATATACTAGGAAAAGATGAGTTTAATGAGTATATATTAAAAAAAAAGCAAATGAGTTTAATAATAGAAATGTGGTGGAATGTCATATTTATAAAAGAATGTGATGAAATATAATAACTCAAAACCTCAAAGTGTAGTGTTATTTATCCAAAAATATAATAAAAGTTGGGGTAAATTACATCAATTTCCTCTAAGTTTATTAAAATTCACTTAAATTTTTCTCTATTTGTAAAATTTGATGATGAGGTCTCTGAGTTTATGAAATTATTCACTATCATCTTCCAAATTTGTAAACTCATTATCAGACTTCTTCTGAGTTTGTAAAATTATTACATCATCCTTCCTTCATTGTCCATTAGAGAAAGGTCAATGTTTGGATAAATAAAGAAAATCAAAATGAATCATCAAAGTTTAAATGAGACCTGTGTAGTTTGACCTTAAAGTTAATATATATATATAATATATTATTTAAATCTAGAAAACAAGATTAGGGATGGTTTAAATAAATTAGATTATAAAGATAAACAAAATTAACAATTTAATTTCTATATAGTTACAGTGGAAAATAATTTACTATCTATCGATAGAAATTGAAATAAGTGTCAAATCATGTTAAATAAACTATTAATCATGATTAGGTATTAACGAAATTGAAGGTTAATTAATATTTGGGTGAATTTATCAAACGAGATGATCATTGAAGGTCCACACGCAATATAATTTTTTTTATGCACTATTTTGTTTGCAATATGATTTTTTGGGAGTTAGGATATATTTGAATTAATGAAGCTAAATAGATTATTAAATTTAAATGGAATGAAGTGAAGAGATAAATGAATTTCATTCTATCCAATTCTATTGACTCTTTTCAATTTTCTTCTTTCAAACTGGAAGGAATGAAATAGAATTAAAAAAAAAATTTTAAAAATAGAGTAAAATAATTATTATATTTCCTTCACTCCATTCTATTCCATTATTACTATTCAAATTTAAAGCGGTAATTCTCGCTACTCGCTTTTTGTGGGAATCTAGGCATTGTGTACTCCGCCTTGTTATATCGTTTACCACGGTAATTATTCATTTATTGCCAAGGCAGCTGGAATATTTCTTCTTTTAAGGGGGTGTTATTTATCTAGGTGAATATAGCCCAAAAGCTTCATTTAAGAATTTGACGATCCAGGATTTTGGCTGAAGGTATGCAGGCTCCCATGCATTCTACAACTGGGGCACCCCTGGTTGTTGATGAAGAGGACAGATTCTGTTTTGGTCGACAAAATCAACCGGATCTGCTTAGATCTTATCTGCACCACTGCTTACTGCTCCTCCAATTAAATGTTTACTCGAGGCATTCAGCTTCAACCTGTTTGTCTCGCCGTGTGCTAGTGCATCGCAATTTTCATTTTTGCTTTTTCACTTTAAAAGCCAAAAAGCAAGTAAAAGACATTGAATCGACACTGGCCGATAAAGACATGACCGTGTACGTAACAATAACATGCTCAGAAAAGTCAACACGCATCCTACATTTTTTGTTGTCATAAGAAAAAGTAGAACTGACTCCTGGTGATAGGGGCAGTTATACATGCTTAGGGACCCATTAAAATTTAGGAATTTGTTTATACTATATATATATAAAATACAGAATTTATTTATTTTAGGAGTAAGTAATCATATTTACTCTACTAAATATTTTCTTATAAATAATATATTTCATCAATCATACTATTGAATTATGAGATATATTATCTTGATGATTAAGCATATTAAATTTTAAAAAAATTAAACATTGATCGATATATTATTTAATATACAAGATTTATATATATTTTTAAAAGTTATGTGTCCAAAATAAAATGGAATGATGAAATATCAAATGTTTTAAAATTTTATAAAATTTTATACACTTAATCTATGAAGTATGAACTTATAATTCAACGATTTAATTGATAAAATTACATGTCTATAAAAAATTATTTAACGAATAAATATATTAAGACTTACTCCTAATTAAGATAAAAATAAATGTAAAATTTTTTTAACAAGTTTATGAATTAATTTTGTCCCCACTATCTAAATTTTTGTGTATAGAGTTTAGGATTTAAAATTATCATGCCCCTTGTGCCATGCATCTAGGAGACCCATTAGCATCTTTTTCAAAAGTTTAATTTTATACCATGGTTATTTTTAATTTTGTTATGTGTTTTTTGTTACTCTCTTGCCGTTAAGGTGCACTTTTTCTTCTAACTCCTATGATAGCTATGTAACTGACCTATACAATTATAAAGTAGTGTAATTTGTAATCAAAATATGGAGATATATATTTATACACTCACATTTATTATTGAATGATATGAAAGCTAAACTAAATGATTTATATTCCATCTAAAAATAGACGAGGTGTATCACAATATGTCCTGCATATTGAATTAATACAAATAACATTTCTTATAATTAAGAGGATGCTATTAGTGTTAGAGTTTTTGGTAATTTATGCTTCTATTAATTTGTGAGATTTTAATTTATAAAACAGCTTGAATGGATAAGTATGATATTTTCTAAGTCAATGAAGTTATATGTGATCTGTTGTAGATTTTAGAAGTCACTATGTATTATTAGGTTTGAGACTAATAGTAAGTGTATTGGATAATAATATAGAAATATGACTTAAGTCTTTGATAGACAAGACTAGATCAATAAATTCATATTATGTGAGAAGGATTCCCACTTCAACAATAACAACCCTAGACAACTCACTGCTCCATCAATGTATGGTCTCTGAAAGGAGAAATGAATGGAGTGAGTTCTCTTGGGTTAACATATCTTCGAAATGCAATGATCAATAATATACATACTATTATTGTTATTTTATATTCCTATTAGATTAGTATTATAAGTTCCTAGTATAGATTCGATAAATTTTACATGTGATAAAGTGGGTGGTAATGAGATTAATAAAATACTATTTTAAATTGGAAAGTTCTATAACAACATGAAAATCTTTAGACAAGTTTTAATACGTCTTTACTTTTATATATTAAAAACACTTTAATATTTTTCTTTCCAAAATTTTTTCTCTCCAATTTTTTTTTCTCTTTTTCTCTCATTCGCAATCACATAGAGTCTAAAGATATCTACTATATATACGTTCAAATAATATATTTCTATAATTAATGGGACAAGGCTTGTACTATTTGGGCATATACTATGTTTAGCTTAATTTTTTTTTTTTTTAAAAAAAGTGACAGAATGTAGTGATGAATGGAATGATATTATGTTTCATGTTTGAGTATTTTAAAGTAAAATGGGATCGGATAGAATCGATGGGGCCTGCTCCATTCCATCCAATAGTTTTTTTCTTTAATTTTGATGGATTGAGAAAGATAGAATGAAGTGGATTATCAGATATAAATAACTTGAAAATCTTACTATTCCACTCTTTTTGTTATTTTTCTAAACAACAAATTAAAATGCAAACTTCTCTTTATTGCATTCTTTAAATTTACAAACGTTGAAAAAGATTTTTTTTATTTTTTTTGCACGATGGAAGGAAACATTTATTCCATTCATTTCACGCCATACCATTCCATCACATTTTCTTTCACTTACCATAAACTATCCAAACATAGCCTCAAAGTTCTATGAGCAAGACAAATTGCAAAAAATTACTACTAGAAATACAAATTACCAACGCATACAACGACGGAGCGCACCAACAGGACTGATGGGATTTCCAACGATGACGAGCTTTTGAAAATAATTAAGGGTGATTTTAGGAACTGTCGGTAAATGAGTCGGTAAAATTTTAAAAAACAATATCCGATGGATATACCGATACATAACCGGTAACTGTTACATTTCACTATTAATATATTGAATTATGTACGACATGTTTATCGATGGGTATTTCAAATTTAATATTTATTAAATCAATTATCGACCGTATTACCGACAGGTATGTATGATTTTTAAAATTAATTATTTACGAATTATGTTACGCTAACGACGGGTATGAAAATAGGGCAATTTCTTAAATATATTTATTATTTGTGTTATAAATTGTCGACTGGTTACCGACGGGTACGAAGGTTTTTTTATTTTATTCATTAAATTACTGACGGGTTAACAACGTTCATTTTGAAATTTATTTTCAACCGCACAAATGTTTGGATTTCCGTCACCCGTAATGCCTGTGATAACGATTTGATAGTGGAATGCATTTCATTAAAAGGCTTACATTTGCTAAACCCGTCGATAATTCGTGTACATCATCTCGCAAAGGCCTCTCCCCACTCTGAAACTCTCTCTCTCTAAAACCCCTCTCTCTCTCCACGCTGACACTGAGTTTTTACCCGTTCGTCGCCATTAGCTCGTTTTGAGAAACGAAGGTCACCATTATGATCCTGAGGCTTTGGTGAGCATTTTAATCGGTTTAGTTTTTTGATTTGATTTACTTTTTCCGTTCATTTTTTGGTGCCCATAGTGTTGTGTGTATGTTCCATTGGGGATTAATTGCTGTTATTAATTTGTTAATGTAGGAGTTTTACTTGAGGATCACTGCGATTGTTGACGTTCGGATTGGTTTGCACATGTTTTTATATATGTTAGTATTCTTTTGTGTGTATATAATTGTTGTGATTGAAATTTATAATGTTGGATTTTCAGGATTGGACTAGGTTGAATGTAAAGCTCTATATTTCAGCTTTTTTTCTGCTATAGAGGTTAGTAGCTCATTCCTTATTATTTATATCGTTTAATGATTTAATATTTATGTATGATATATAGAGACTTATATTTTATAGGATATAATTGTAGGAAATGGGATTGCATGACTGGGCGAAGGGCATAGAGGTCCTTCCTGACTTGTTTGATTTGGTTGCTGTGGGATTCTTTGTGTTTGCAAAGATTGCAGGATGCATGTTGTGGAGTTATAAATGGATGCGCAATAGAACGGTTTTTAGGATTATTTGAATTGTATGTAATTATTAACATGTAACTGTTTAACTGTTCCTATTCTATTGTTGATTTTTATAATAATATCTATAATTGTTGAATTGACTGAAATTCAAATGATGGAACCTCCTAGTTTAAGGGAGATGCTGTCAAAATTTCATTAAAATATTTAGGGATATAAGATTAAAATAAACCATATTAAAAAAAAACTTAAAGACCAATTAAAAGAAATATCTACGATGAAAGCTCCTAATTTAAGGAGAGATGTTCAGAAATTTTGTTAAATTTTGTTTTAGGGATAAAAGTTTTTTAAAAAAATTGCCTAAGGTGATAAGAGTAAAAAAGGATTAAAAATAATTGTATTTAAAAAAACAAAGAAAACTAATTCAATGTGTTTTAAAGTAGTAATTTAGGCCCGCCTTTTAAAAATTATACGCCTATGATTGTATTGGCTGAAATATATGGGTGGAAGAAATTTACAAAGTGTTTTTGTTTGAGACATGGATATTTATTATGTTTTAAATATAAAGGAGGCTTTTATTTTAAAGCTAGAGTGTATAAGCACAGTGCTTTAGAGAGGATTATTCAGGATATGAAGACACTATCCAATATTGTGAAGTTGGAATGATGACACTGAAAGGCCTGTAGCATCTGAGGATTATGTACATTTCTTGAAAGTTGCGTGCACCTTAAACAAATGTACATAATCCTAAGGTGCTACATGCCTTTCAGTGCCATCATTGCAAACTTCACAATCTTGGATAGTGTTTTCGTTATATCTTGAATAATCCTCTTTAAAGCCATGTGCTTATACACTCTATTTTAAAATAGAAGCCTCGTTATATTTAAAAAATAATAAATATCCATGTTTCAAACAAGAACGCTTTGTAAATTTCTTCCATCCATATATTTAAGCCAATACAACCATAGGCGTATAATTTTTAAAAGGTGGGTCCAAATGACTGTTTCACCATATTTATTCTGTTGTCAATCTTTATAATAACATTTATAATTGTTGTATTAACTGAAATATGTAAAGATGGAAGCTCCTAATTTAAGGGGAGATGCTCGAAATTTTGTTAATATTTTTTGTATGAGAAACAGATTAAATAAAAGTAACTATGTTTAAAAAAATTTAAATAGCAATTGAATTTGTTTTGAAAGTAATAACTTTCTATCTATACAAAATTGTAGGGTCTAGAGTTAATCACAAGCGCAATGTTACCTTTAAATCGATCATGGATGTATGATAGATTGCATCCTAATAGAGGGGGATTAAGACTTTTATAATTGTTGAAGAATTTATGAGTGTGGCATGTAAACCATAACAATTCATTAATGAAGCAAAAGTTAGGTGTCCATGTAATAGGTGCAAATGTAGGAAGTATTTGGATGACGATACAATAAGGGTTCATTTGTACAAGTGGGGATTCATGCCTAACTATTAGGTTTGAACAAGCATGGGGAGGTAGTTAACACATGGAACCAAGTGGGTATGTGTAAAGCTGGATATAGTTCTGGTAGGATCCATATAACTCAGCACGATGTGGGTAATGTGTTGTGGGAGGATAACCTAGCTAGGTATCATGAGATGGTGTTTGATGTTCCTGGTCTTGAATTTGCTCTCATTGTTCAGCCTTCAGTCGAGGAGCCCAACCAAGATGCCGCTCGATTTTATAGTCTACTAGAAGCTGCCAATCAACCTTTATGGGAGGATTGTGTGCACTCTTAATTGTCATTAGCAGTTTGAATGTTGACCATTAAGTCCGAAGGGAATCAAAGCCAAAGTTCTTTTGATCAGTGGCCTGATCTCAGTGAGCTAAGTCAAAACCCGATGCAATTCCAAAAGATTTCTATCAAGCTAAAAAATTAGTTTCTAAACTTGGGTTGAAGGAAATAAAGATTGATTGCTGCTTGAAAGGTTGTATGCTTTATTATAAAGATGATAGTTCATTCCTGAGTGTAAATTCTGCCAAGAGCCTAGGTTTAAACCCAAGAGACGTGGAAGTGGGAGGTATAAGGATGTCCCTCAAAAGAAAATGCACTATCTGCCCTTAATCCCTAAGCTCATAAGACTCCACGCGTCAATGAGTTCGGCTCCTCATATGAGGTGGCACGTGAAAATCAAAGGGATGATGGTGTGATAATGCATCCATCGCACGATGAAGCGTGGAAAAATTCGATCAACAATATCTCGATTTTTCTTGTGACCCACGAAATGTTAGATTGGGACTTAGATGAATTTACTCCGAATAACCAATTTAGCAAACCCTATTCATGTTGGCCCGTAGTAGTTACGTCCTATAATCTCCTCCTGACATGTTCATGAAAGATCCTTACCTATTCTTAACATGTATAATCCCTGGCCCTAAAAATCCAAAAGCTAAGATTGATGTGTATCTTCAACCCCTAATTGATGAATTGAATGAGCTATGGTGTAAGGTGTTCTTACTTACGACATTTCAACTATGCAGAATTTCATGATGAGAAGTATTAATGTGGACCATCAATGATTTCCCAGCTTATGGAATGTTGTCTGGATGATGACCCAAGGGAAATTAGCATGCCCGATTTGTATGGACGATACTAAAGCATTCACCCTGAAACATGGAGGAAAGAACTCTTGGTTTGATTGTCATATAAGGTTCTTAGATTCTGATCATCGTGATATGCGAAGCAGATATGGTTTTAAAAGAAATTGTGTTGAACATGATGAGCCTCCAGTTAGACTAAGTGGTCGTGAAGAAGGAGCAGGAGAAAACAAAGAAGGCGAAGGCTGAGCAAGGATGGCAGAAGATCAGGAGATGTCATGACGTCTTCCACATGGAGCTTTTGGATCCTCCAGTTGGAAGACACTCCTCCATCTCCCACTCCCTTCCATCTCTGGGGCCAGTCACAGTTGGACGACACGGATGACGATGATGGTGAGAATGATGATGCGCTGACGCTCAACGATCCTGACGCCAGGACTTTAGCTAGTTTTTATCTAGCTTTTTCATTTTTACATTCGGGATATTTTTTACATTTATTGTAATTTGTATATATTTTATTGTTATAATTTACTATTATATTTATTCAATTTAATTTATTCATTTTATTATTTTTCTTATTTAATATTAGTTTGATTGATAATTACGTTATTATTTAAATAAAGAAATAAATAATAAATAGTTATAAAATATATTTTTTAACTTTTAATTATTTATAAATAAAGAAATTTAAAAAATATTTAATAATTGTACCCGTTAACGTCGGTAATAAATTATATTAAAAAAAACCCGTCGGTAATATCGTCGGAAAAATACATTCTACTTTATTAAATAACCCGTCGGTAAAAAACCAAAACGGTCGATAATAATATATCTCTACCCTCTCGAGTTTCCATATAATTGTAAACTCCTAATTATTTTTATTCTTGGTAAATGTGTCGATAATTACGACTGACATTATTTAACTATCGGTACACTTATCGACGCGGAAACCAATGTCCCCGATAACCGTGGTATAAATCCTATCGTCAAAACATCGTCGGTAAGTAGTCGGTATCATGCGGACTCCTAGTAGTATCCCTATCTAAGCAATTATTCATTCTACCAATACCCAAAGCCGTGGAAGCAAATCTTTTTTTTTTCATTTATTGTCCTCTCAATAAAACACATGTATAATAATTGCATTAACTATAATATTTTATCCAATTAATTTTTTGAACTACTCAAAATTTAAGTACATGATAAAATTTAATGGGAAGAACAGAAAGAGAGAGAGAGAGGATACAGAAGAATTGAAACCCAAAGCCGTTGCCTTGCTATTATAGAAAGTTTAGAAACCAAGCCAAAATGTAAAAGTATGTCGTGACAGGCGCTATGGAACAGATGCTGCGGACCCGAGACATATGTCTCATTCCCCCATCACAACCACCACAAAATAGGGGTAAAATGAAAGAGTGCAACCCAGCCCATCTTCCCCTTTCATTTGCTTGCTTTGCAGGGCCCACAAACAAAGCGAAAACCCCTTGATTCTGTCGTCGGCTTGTTAAAGTTAGTTGTTGCGTGGTCCTTTTCAACCCAACAAGTTTGGTGCTCGTCTTGTGAGCCTGATTGATTCCAAGCTTAGTCCCGGAATTTTGGGACCACAGATGCGTGACTGATATGATGATTCACCACATTTGTATAGTGGGAGTTCAGCATTTGATATTTGTCCATTTGGAAACAAATGCGAGTAAATTTGACCATTTGACCTTGTGTTTGCTTTTTGTGCATCAAACTTATTCCCAAGCTTTTTTAGGTAGCATTTGGTAAGTGTCTCTAAACTAAATGTCTCTAGGTAGTGTTGACCTGTTATTGACTGTCGCCAGCCAGTAGCTTTACCGCTGTTGAGGTTGCTTAAGATGTATTATTAGAAAAAAAATTAAATTTCTGTCTCGTATCCTTTTCTCACTTTTGAAGGGACAAAAATCAAAAAAAAAAAATTGTCTCTAGACAAAAAATATTTTTGTTCCAATACTATGTTTCCACCACCAAATATCTTTCTGCCTCCATATATCTATTTTTTGTTCCCAGAAGAAATAAATGCTGCCTTAGAGAATGTCTAGATATCACATCAATTATAATTAAGTTATTGTTGGAGCAAGAGAAATTTAAATTTTTATTGTGATCTATTCATTATTTGACATATAAATAAATATTGATAAAGGTGACTCATATTTATCACTTATGTGTCAAACAAGAGTTGTTTATATATATTGTTTGAAGAGAAACTAGAATTTTAAGAATTTTTTCCATTGCATCTCAACTGCCTATTTTTTAAAAAAATTTATTTCACTTTATCTTCATTTATCAAATTAAGAAGACGTTGATTTTTATTTACCAGCTATATCCTCATTGAAATTAACTATATCTTATCTACTTTTTTTAAAGAGCATAATCATATTAAATAGGGATAATCTTATTAATTAATACACTTTTACATTATTATCAATATTTATTTATTATTTTCTTAATATGTGTTTTTTTTTGGTGTTTTAAACCGTTGCGATGTAATGGAAAGAGTAATAATTTATTAAATAGCACGTTCACGTGTTTGCATGTAGCTTAATAGTACGATTGACGGTTAAATATTTTTATCAGGGTTGATTTGGGGTGGCAAGTCCACGTGAATTGATTTTGTTACAAACATTTTTCCAAAAGTATGATTATGACTGTGCCTTCTTTTAAGTAATGATGTACTTGGCTTGGCATTTAATATAATTTGCAATTACCTCTATCAGTAGTTTGCCTGAAGTTAAAAAAAGTCACATGACATGTCTCCCTCTCAAACTTAACCATAAACCTATATATTATGGTAGTTAATATGAACCTACTATGGTTGTTGATGTGGCTTCTTTCTCTGCCCTTATTATAGAGTGCTGGAAATCCAGGCTGAGATAGTATATGGTAAACATTACGTACAAACCAAACTTTTTTTTCCAAATAATATAATTGCTTATATCATATATATTCATTGGTTACCATACGATTTGAGTGACCATAATCAATCAGCAATGCAGGGAATATAATCTGTTGGTAAAAACTGAGCGGCTTCACCTTTGTATCTGATGCACATAACTCCATGCATGAGATCATCCTAACTTGAGATATATAGGCATAATTCTACAAATCCATTGTTAGACACACAAAAAAGCTAATGGAACGCAAAAATGAATGAGTATGTGTTGAATAAAGTTAATGAAATCTATTTTTATTGTGAGTGTAACTAAATTTAATATATTAAACTTATATTTATGTAAGAATATTTCCTCCGATTTAACCACCATATGGGCCATGGGGAGAAAGAGAGAGATCGAGGTGGAAGAGGTGTTGGGGCAAATATGGTATATCATTTGTTGTGTGTTTGAGATGCATTCTTATTTGCATTGAAGAGAGGAAGTCTCCAATCTCGGTATGAGGAGTGTGTAAGAGAGATGATTATAATGATTGTTTGCATGTGGGATACAAAAGTGGAAAATTTTTACCCATATAAAATGAAAAAAATTATTTATGGATATAAAGTGAAAAAACTTTTGGTAAACGTTAAACCGTTTCAATATTTACGTAAATATGCTTACGCCCCTATGTATTTCAAATGGACATAAATATGCTAGGGGTCATGTATATTCATATTTATTTTGAATACACATGGGTCCTTAGTGTATTCATGTCCATTTAGAATACACAGAGCTCCAAGCATATTCACTATTGGAAGGTGGTATAAATATGAATACGCCCAAGCCCTCCTCCGTCATTTTCACGTAGCTTTCCATTTCCATATCAATTTTCCCTTCCCTTTTTCACTTTCAAAGAGAATATGCTTGTGTTTAACCATGGCAAACTTCTTTTACTGCTTAGATGATGTTCATATCTCTCCAGATTTGATCGCCTATATTTTCTCTTTATTAGTTTATTTTTATTGCTACTTTTATTAATTCAAATTTTGTTTAGTTAGTTTAGTTTCAATTTAGGACAGTGTAATATAAGGGGAAAGTGAGGGATGTTACCTTTAGATAAGAAGTTAGGACATTTTAACTTTATTGATCTAATGATAAAATTGCTCACTTTATTGGGATTTCACTTTAGAGGATCTAAATGCATATAATATAATTAGTTATGCTCTAAACTTGAAAAATATTATCCATTTAGTTTAATAGCAAGTCATCTAGTAATTAGTTTAGTTTAATGTCAATTAGGGCAATATTAATTAGATTAGTATAACTTTAATAATTTAGTTAGATTTATGTGGATGATTTGTTGACAATGATAATTCTTATTTTGCTTTTTATTTTATTAAATTTAAAAGTGTAAATGAACCACCATTGAATTTTTAATTAAAAATTAATTAGTTTAGGGTTACGGTGGTAAAATTTAAAACTTCAGAATATATGTATTTAATTAGTTTAAGAGAGTTTGTGTTTAAAATTAATATTGGTGACTAATGTTTTAAGGTCCTATTGTTTTTTTTTTAGTTTGGATTGATATTTATGAACATATTAATTTAATTTATGCAGCCCATCAAGTATTGCACCCAAGGCGTTGCGTGCACCAGGACCTAATGATTGCATGGAGTATTATTTGTAGTAGACGGGATTTTGGAAGTTGCCAACTTTGGCAACTTTCACTACAACTGAGCACTCATTAGCGCATTAGTTGAGCAATGGCATCCTAGATGCACACCTTTCATCTTCCATATGGAAAGTGTACTACCATTTTCCAAAATGTGGTGATGTAGCTATCTAGGGCTGAGGGTTGATGGTGATGCAGAATTGCATGGGTGCATGGGAAAAATGGCAACAACAGAGTATATGAGATATCCTGGTATTTATTAGAGGTGATCCCTAAGCTGAGAGATAGACATGGGTCATATGTCAAGGTTCTGTGGATTAAGAACACATTAAGGATGAAGATTTTCCAGTGATGCATCTGATGTAGTAGTCCATGATGGACAAGGGCATACTTGATTGGAGGGTTCTTGTGTCCAGACAAGTCATTCTCTCAAGTCCATCTAAAGTGGTTACCTCTACTATAGGATTTTGGGGTGATGGGGACTTATAGCTGGGGATCCTTACATGTTTATATCGCCTTTGTCAGGTTATGAAATACCCCATTGCCGACTTTGCAAGATGCACAAGCCTTATTTTTGTCCTGGGCATATTCTGTCCCTCATTACACCCTGGATACGATCAAAGACTCACATTTCCATTGGCCTTGAGGTATACATTTTATTATGCCAATTATTTATTTTTTTCATTTTGACATTTGTTTGTTTGAATATTACTAATTATTACTGATTTTTTTATTTCAAATTGGGGGGGGGATTGAGGATTCCATCAGATGGTGATGCTCGAATTAGTGGATTTTAGGGCACATCTTGATGCCATACCCATTGATGGGGTAAGTGTCATTGAATAATTGAATTATTTAACTTCCATATTCTATAGTTATGTAGAAAGTTTAACTTAAGTTGTCAACAAATGAGGACACGAATGTCGTTGCTTATACGGCACATGTGTATGGAGGTGTTGGTGTTTGGGCTTCTATTACGCACTAATTTGCTTTGAGATTGTTGAGTGGCACTAGCTTGATTGTGTCATGCGACAGTATTCAGGACCAGTATATTCCACATACCCCATTAAATATTTAATGGACTACATGCACGGGACGGTTTAGATAATGATAAGGTATGGTGGCTTGATAAGCATGCAAAGTACCATAATTTTTGGAATGCATGTCATTAGCGCGTCATGGTGGGGCTCACACTGAGGAGAGTCTTCCATCTGGAGAGTATCTTAGGTGGTACTCAAGCATTGCACGGAGGTTTTTATCTACCGACTCACATTTGCAAGACCCTCGTCTATCTCAGGTGCCACAAGAGCTACCACTCGATATAGGCCCAGCACCTTTTATGCCCCATGTTGTGGATGCTCCAAATCTACGATGGTAGTAGCATCGTGCCTAGCTGGTACCCATGCTTCCAAGTGATAGAACTCAACGACCATGGAGATGGTGGAGGTGATGGCGAAGATGTGGAGGTGATCATGGAGATGATAGAGGCATCAACTCTAGCTATTGTTACACACTCCGTCTATGGATAATCTGTTTGGGTGTGGTATCAGCTAGCAGGACTTAGATGATATGAAAACATTTCTGATGTGTCCACACTTCTTCACTTGACTGCGACGTGAGAGCATGTTCTAATAGTCGAACTGAATATGTATTCTTGTGCAAATTGAATACCCATGGCCCTTAACATATTCATGTGCAAACTAAATACGCAAAGGGACCTAGCATATTCCCTTATATATAATTCTATCCAATTCAGTATCAAATGTTTTTTCAATTTATTTTGGTACATAATATTTTATTTTGTTTTATTTAGGTAACAAAGCCCAAAAATGGTCCTTGGTTCCATCATTCCTATTGTGCTCAGGATATGGGTTAAAATTTTCTTATAAAGGTGTCATTGGTTGGAAGGAAGGAATTATTTTACATATGGATATTATTCATAAAATTTTTCATCTATTTTTATTCCTTACATTTGTTCGGATAAAATGGAACGAAAATTTCACAGAGAGACTCAATGAATAAAATAGCACAAAAATTACTCATGAGTCGATTTATCAAAATTTTCCGTTGAGTTTCGTAAAGAGTAAAAATAGAGAGGAGAAAATTTTGCAAATTATATAATTAATATGCAATTTTACACATAAATTTAATTCATGAAATTTTTTTCCCACATTTTGCTAAAGATATATAGAAATGTTATAACTCTTTGAGACATCGTTCGAGGAGTATCATGAGTTTTCTTTTTTTTTTGATAATCTTTTGGAAATGCTATCGCTTATTAATTATATAAAAGGAGGGCTATCATGAGTTAAACATTGAGTGAGAGTGAGTTTAAATTTTCTCTTCATGCAATGTTCAAGGGACACAAAGATGTCTCAAAAAGTAATATAAAAAACATTATTTGTTACCAAATTACTAAGATTTAGCGAAAAAATAAAAATAAAAGGAAAGAAAGACTAAGTGTAATGACTAGTTTTTTAATTGTTTTAATTTTTTTTATTGTTTTTCATGATTTTATAAAAGACATAATAAAAAATAATTTTTATTCATACTATTTTTCTTATAAATGTCTAAAAAATATATAATATATTAAAATAAAAATAAAATATAAAAACTAAAAAATACAAATAAATTTTAATGTGCCCTAGTTTAGGAGAATCTTCTTTGCTCTAAATTCCATTTAACATGGACAAACAAATGGGAACATTACATTGACACTAGAGATTAACCTGGTGCGTTGGATTCTTTAATTTTTTTTTTAAATTCTTTTAATGAGAATAATTTTAAAGAAATGTGCGTCAACGGTAAAAAATTAGATATGATAATAATACATTTTATTTTTTAATTTTTCTATGTAATACTAATAGTAATTTTAATTTATATCCACCTTAACGTCACTAATTATTGCCTAATTAAATATATCATAATCTTTATTTGATAAAAAATTTAAGAATAAAATTTCTTTATTTGTTTACTTTAAAAATAATTTTAAGCTTACATATTTGAAAGTTTTTTTTTATCAAAATTATTTTAAAAAACTTAAATCACAAAAGTTCTGTTTTCATAAGCTAATAGATTAATGTAATATTCAAATTTCAACTTCATAAAATCCCAGAGATAAATTGTTATTATTATTATTATGTGTAATTAAATCAAAAGCAATGTGAAACTAATGTTTCCGGAAAATGTTAAGGTTGTTTCTTTTTTTAAACTTGATTTTAATCAAATTAATTATAAAAAATTAAATCAAAAAATATATTATCATAAGCTAATAGATTAATGCAATCATTTAAATTTCAAATTTATAAAATTTATAGATAAATTATTAATATTGTTGTGTGCAATTAAATTAATGTCATGTGATACTATTTTTCTTGAAAATGTTAAGGTTATTTTTTCTCTTCTGATTGATGGCTTATTTTTTTAAGAAAATTTTTTTATATTTGTTTGCTTTAAATTAATTTTTATATTTTTTTAAAGAGATCAAGTAAAATAATTCTTAAAATTAAAATAACAAAAATTATGTTATCATAAACTAACAAACTAAAATAAGTATTTAAATTTTAATCTAGTTGAATGGTTTGCAATAGTATATATATTCTTCTGAAAATATGTAGCATGCCACTTCTTGTCCTTTGTTGCATTTACACATATAAACTTTTTTGAATATATACATTAGAGTTTATTGTGATCGTATTATTTTTTCATAACATTTTTATTCATAATATTAATATAAGAATAGGTTTATCATATATATATATATAAAGAATATGAACTGAAGTTTTTTTTACTAATTTTTGTATAATTAAGCAAGCTTGAAGAAAAGTTTATCGAGTAGCATCATTATTATTTATTATTAATTAGATGCACAAATTATAATGTTTTATCATAAGGTTTGATAGTAGTAACAAAAGAAAATTTAATTAATTGAAAAATATTGGAAATTATTTTTAATGTTTATGATCATTTTTAAACAATAAATTAAAATTAAAATACAATACAATACATGTAATGTAAAAAATATTCAGTAAAATTAAAATGAATTGAAAATTAATTTTAATTTAACAAACTACAAATTTTTTATTCTATTTCTATTAAAGACATAAAATTTCTTATTTTATTTTATTTCATCAACTAATAAAAGTTTGTATTTATCATAAATAATTTATTTAATTAAAATAAAATAAAATATATAATAATATGAAAATAAAAAACCAATAAAGCAAAAATGAAGTGCTAAAAGCCAAGAAATCATCTTTTATTTTTTGATAGTAGATAAGAAAAATGAAGAAAACCATCAAAACCTCCAACATTCATATTAGACCACATGCTTGATTATAGTGAAAAGATATTAGTCATGTCATTAAAGACCTCTAACATTGAATTAGTAGATTGGAAGAGTTAAAATTGAATTATACTACCACATTGTTTATCAGAAAGTGTAAACATGACATGTCCCATATATAGCTTCCTCCTCTCCAATAACCAATGTGTAGTTGTATTGTGCTAACTGAACCTCTCAAACCTGCAGCATACCATAACTTCTAGTAACTTCTATTTTGTCAAGGCCAAGGCATTATATTAATCATAATAAAATCATAAAAAATTAAACAAATAAAACTTGTCAATTGACATTTTATTGCCCTTTTATAAATTCAAAACATAGATGTATATGAACGATTAAAGTAGTCACGTCACACCAAATGATTGTGATACTTATACTAAACACATACAACTTGACTTTTGGACATGCCATCTTTGCTCTGATTGCCTTTGTGATAAACATGGAAAAATGAAGGGTATGGATGAGGTGATGAAGACAAAGCAAACATTATTGGCTCAAAACATATATAGAAATGAAGGCATAATTTGAGTTTAATTCCAAATATAATTGAAATGAATATACAAAACCAATACGTTACAAATATAATTACTATGAAAGTGCTTAATAATAATAAACATTTTTTTTTCATACTTCAGAAATCACATTGATTATAATGAGATTTGAACTCACCTAATACATATTACCCAAACCTCATACCAGTACTAAATATTTGATAATAGGTATTCTAAATAAATATAATAATAAATATTTCCATTTTAATTTTTGTTTTTATAAGGTAATTTGTTTTTTGAGTAGATATATCTATATAAAATTCTAAAAACAAATATTTGTGGTTCATTGCAATATTAGACATTTGTTTACTTTGATGTAGTTGTTAGAATGCGTGTAAGTTTATTATATAACTAATAAATAATTAAATAAACCCGTTACGGATATATGTTATGTTTTTTTATACTTTCAATTTGATCATTATTAGATTAATTCATTGCATTTCAGTTTTAAAATAATAAATTAGTCTAATAACCTTGCTACTTCTCTGTATCCCACATCACTCGCTAGCTAATTCTTATTATATATGTCAATTGATATTAAAAATAGTTGTTAGTATATTATTTTAAATTTTAAAGATGACCATAAATTATCAATTAAATGAAATATTGAAATATATCACAAAAAAATTATAATGAGGAAAATTTTATTTGGCCTCAAAACAAAAGTAGCTCATTCTTATATATGTTGCTTGATATTAAAATATAGTTGTTAGTATATTATTTTAGATTTTAGTAATGACCATAAATTATCAATTAAATGAAATATTAAAATATATCACAAAATATTTCTAATTAATTTGTAATGACAAAAACTTTATATGGGCACAAAACAAAAGTGATATAAATTATTATTATTTTCAATCAAGGAAAAGGCTCAATGGCCTCAACCATGCAAAGGCGATGAGAGCACCAATTACATTGTTCACCTACTTGTATACAAACAACACATGCCGTAGGTCTCTCACCATATACATACAATATAATACAAACCTGTAACAGAAGTATTAACACGACAATACAAATTAATTAGCTTCATTACAACATATTAAACTTCATAATAATTTAATAAATTTGATAAAATAAAGGGATTAGTGTAAATATTCATTTGCTAGTAGTTTTTTTTTTAAAGTGTGTAATTAATGTGGATTGCAGTCAATTTTACACACACACATGTATATATATATATATATATATATATATATATATATATATATATGAATAGAAATCCATTTACCCATAGTATAACTCTAAAGTTATGTTTAGTTGGGAGTAAAATGGAATAAATTTTTTATGATTGAGTTTTACGTAATTTTACATATAAAACTTAATCATAAAAAATTTACTCACATTTTTATCCTTCAACCAAACATACTCAAAAGAGTTAGGGCTTGTCTAGTTTCAGTTTTCAACTTTTTAATTTTTTAGAATTTTATAAAAAAAATACTAAAAACTATAAATAAAAACTGAAAACTCAAATAAAACATTATCTTACTCCCATTGTCCATTGTTCATTTCCTTAACATCAAACGGCTGTAGGTTATTCATTAATGTAACCACGAGATCTGTCGCGTCCTTCCTCACCATCAATTTCAAATTTGGATGTGCACAAATCAGTGCCAATGGAGGTGGCTGCTGAGAACATCCCTCCGCCCGATTAAACTTATTTAAATTGTTTTGTATTTTTATTTATAATTCATCAAAAAAATATTTTTATTTATAATATATTCAATTAAATTTGATAAGTTATATACACAGTTTTAATATTTGAGTAAAAACTGATACAAGTAGTTTCTATGAAAAATGGTTATTTTCAATTGAAAAAATCACTAATTACATGTTTCGATTAAAATTTCACCAACTAAATCATGCTAAGGTTTTTTTTCAGTATTTAATTCATATATATTGCCAACATTAAAAATTTACATAAATATTCAACCTTGTATTACCATGTCTACACAATAATTAAATTTAACGACTTACTATCTATCTTTAAAGTCTTATAAATGTGAAGCATATAAACATTTTATTCACCATTCTAAAAATGTAGCAAGATTTTTTTATTCACCTAAATTTGAGTTTGAAGATTAAAAATATAATTTATTTTATATGCATCAATTATGAAAAAATTACACTTACATCTAATCATACATGATTATATCAACTTTTACAAATAAAAAAAGATATAATTAAATGACAACATAAAATTTATTTACATCATCAAGACGTCAATGTTAATCTCTTTAAAATAACAAAATATTCTTTTGAACGTTTCATCAATATCTAGTCATTTTAGGATGATATTATCATTAAATTCAATTTTTTATTAAAATGTCATTCAAATTGTCTGATTCTTATTATATTTATCTTAAGTATCATATAAAAATATAATATAATTAATTGATGCTATAAATTAGTATTTGAAAATTAATATCAAAATAAAATGTATCTTTTAACCAGAAAAAGGTATCTATTTGTATAATTCTAGACTTTTCATATACAATTGGGTAGTTAAAAATTTTAAAAATTTAAATTTGATTGTTTTCTAATTTATAATAGTGCATTCATTTAATAAATTATTAAGTTAACAAATTGAGCAAGATAATTTAATAGTGTAACATGGTTTAATTTAAATTTTATTGCAAGTAGAGAAGAAAAAGGAAGTGGAGTAATTATAGGAAAAAAGAAATTTCTAGACTTTTATATATAAATAGATAGTTACAAATTTTTAAAATTTAAATTTGATTGTTGATAAAGAAAAGAAGAGGAAGTAGAGTGATTTAAGAAGTTAAGTGATTTTAGGTTTTAGTAACAATTTTTTATAGTATTCCTTATATATATATATATATATATATATATATAATCTAATAATATAATAATATTAACATATAAATTTATAAATATAAATAAATAATTATATTAAATAATCAATATTTTAAGTATCATATTTTAAAAATTCATATACAAATTGTTGTCAAAAAATATTACTTTATATACTTTATTTTTAATTTCATATATTATAATAAAAATAGTACAAATAAAAGCTATTAAGAAGTATAAAAGAAAGAAAATATTATATTCTATCAAATAAATTTTTTATAATTTTTCACATATTATTTTTTACCACATCCATATATTGAAAATTTTATATCTATTTAACTTACAGGTCAAATACTAATTTTATTTTTGTTTTTGGCTTGTATGCCCGTTGCTTATTAAAAAGAAAAATCAATTTTTGATAAAATATAAGAGTAGTTATTAATTAAAATAAACTTATATAACATATTTATCCGTCTAAATCTAAAATTCCACAAATGTGCCTTGTTATGGCAAATTTTTCAAGCCTCGTGTTAATGGGTCCCCTCTCAGTTTCTCTTCCCTTTCCTTATTTCGCTAAAAAGTGTTTTTTTTTTTTTTTCTTCTCCCTTAAATAAAAGTAACAGAAAATTCATTCTCCAGCAACACAAGAAGAGAAAAACAACAGAGGCAAAGAGGAAGAAGAGGGAGCATTGGAGCAATGCATCGAGCGACCTGAACGAACAAATTCATCACTCCCATAAGCTCAAAAAAAAAAAAAGAGCGAAAAAAATAAAAAATAAAGAGAGAGTATTCAAGAGTTGGCGCGCGCGCGTGATACACGGAATATTATGGGCGCAGTGACTTCATCAATGGCGGCGAAGTTCGCGTTCTTCCCGCCTCACCCGGCGACGTACAAGCTCGTGAGGGACGATGTGACGGGGCTTCTGCTGCTGAGCCCTTTCCCGCACCGCGAGAACGTGGAGATTATGAGGGTCCCCACGCGCCGAGGAACGGAGATAGTCACCGTTTACATTCGGCACCCAATGGCCACGTCCACCCTGCTCTACTCTCACGGCAACGCCGCCGATCTCGCCCAGATGTATGACCTTTTCGTCCAGCTCAGCATCCACTTGCGTGTCAATCTCATGGGGTAAAACATTAACATTAATGACCCTCCTCTCTCACTCTTCCTCTCCTAAGGCATATTTATGAGTTTGGATTTTAAAAGATAAGTATAAGAAAACTTAAACTACAAATCTTTTACTTTCGTCCCTTCCTTCCAAAACCAAACTCAGACATATTTTACATGGTTTCATCATAACATAATCGGGTTTGAACCCCCATCCTGATGGAATTATTCAAGCTCTGAGTCCAAAAAAATCACCGGCTTAAACTTTTCAGAGAAATGGTTTTATGACACTTTTTTGTTTTTTCGGTCTCAAGTACAGTTTCTTGGCTCGAGCCGTGTTGGCCACGGTGTACAGTTATCGGGTTTATATATATATATATATCCACGAGATTGGAACTCGAGACCTGCGTAAATGGAAGTTGCCGAGCCACTTGAATTCTTAACTGGGCATGCTCTGTTATATTAATTTGTTAGACACTTAAATTATTACTTAAAGTGTATGGAAAGGTTTTTTTTAAGCTTTTATGACGTTATACATGTCAAATAATGATCATGTATATCATAAATTATGCCTACCTAAGAATGACTACCGTGTATAGAAAAAAGAAAAAGGAATGACCTCCGTGTTTTTGTCTGATTTCTGAGTTTCGATTTTTTTTTATTGTTATGTTAGTTTTGGAATTTGGATTGTGAGTTTATTCCAAATTTAGTTTTTTCTTTTTTGGGTTTAATTTTGGGAATTAATTTTGAAGGAGGGGAATATGATGAGTACTTGGTTTTCTGGGTGATTTGGAGGTTCTTTTTTTTTGTGTGTGTGTGTGTTTTTTTGGAATGGATGCTCTGGATTACGTTGGATTGCTTTGGAATTTGGAAGGAATGAATTTTGTTACTAGTTGGAGTTCTATGAAAGTGTATGTATTTTATCTGTGTAGCATTGCAAAGAATGTTGTCAGTTTTGATCAGCACAAAAGATGAAGTGTGAATATATCTATACTTTTATTTGCAGGTATGACTATTCTGGGTATGGCCAGTCAACAGGGAAGGTTTGTAAGAATATGAATGTTTGCTTATGTTGTCCTCATGCATTGATGTGGATAGTGGTGGTGCTAAAAGCATCTGCTGATGAACATGGTTTTATCTGAACTGCAGCCAAGCGAGCAGAATACATATGCAGATATTGAGGCTGCATATAAGTGTCTAGAAGAAAGCTATGGTGCCAAGCAAGAAGATATAATCCTTTATGGCCAATCTGTTGGCAGTGGTCCCACTTTGGATCTTGCAGCTAGGTTGCCTCACTTGAGAGCTGTTGTTCTGCACAGTCCCATACTTTCAGGCCTGCGGGTCATGTATCCAGTGAAACGCAGTTATTGGTTTGACATATATAAGGTAGCATACCGTTTTGGTTTCTAATCATATATTCACGTTTCTAATCAAATATTGCTGATGTACAGGCACATGAATTCCTTAATCTAATCCAGTGCTGCTTTGTGTTGATATGCAGAATATTGACAAAATTCCTTTGGTGAATTGTCCAGTTCTCATAATTCATGTAAGTATTCTTTTGCATCATCTGGTATTACATTGGATAAGCTTAGGTTGAGAATTAGTTTCATTCTTCCAACATTCGCTTTTGTTTTTGCTCACACGATTTCCTCTTTTCTAGAATAACATGAGTGGTGTCTTTTTTTTTTTTTGTATATATTTTTGCTTTTTAACTTCTTCAGTACACCCATGATGTTGTTTCCCCTTTTGAAATGTTTTTAATAGTTCTAGACTTGAATATTTAAACAATTATTTTCTTCACCTGAGTTGCTCTATATGGACAACTTTATTCAGGTAAAAGAGTATAATTTAATTGTAACTTTGTAAGCTCTTTATGTCAGTTAAAATGCTGCCCGTGTTAGAGCGCTTTTCTTTTTTTGTTGGCATATAATTATTTGTGGTCTAAAAGGGTGCTTCATGATGACATTAGTGAGATTTTGTGTCTATGCTTGACGTGCATCTTTTAGAGAATCTCGTCTTACTTGATTTCTCGTGAGTACTAGTTTTGCAGCCATTTCATTACTATCACTCTGCATGTGTATGAAATATTCCAATCTTTCAGGCTCTTCTTCACCTATTCTTTATCACAGCACCTGTCCATAAGATATTCTTTAGCTAAAATGGATAAGCTGAGATCAATACACAAGTAGTAATAGGATTTGCAGTTCCAGTCCCGGTGGCATTAGTAACACAAACATGCAAGCTGTTAGTTTAGTTTTCTTTTCCTTTTTATTTCTATTTTTCCCCAGTCGCTTGAGGATACATGAAACGACATTCAATATAATCTATCCAAAAATATTTACACAGTGATGAATCTAGTAAAAATCTTATGATAGCAGTTTCTGAGCAATACCCTATATATTGTTGTGTAGGGGACTTCAGATGAAGTTGTAGATTGCTCCCATGGTAAACAACTTTGGGAACTATGTAAAGAAAAGTATGAACCTCTGTGGCTCAAAGGAGGTAACCACTGTGATTTGGAGCTCTTTCCTGAGTATATAAGGCATCTGAAGAAGTTTATAGCCACCGTGGAGAAGTCGCCATCGCAAAGATACAGTTTCCGAAGGAGCACGGACCAGTTTGAGCAGCCGCGAAAGAGCACAGATGTTTTTGAAGTTAGTAGAAAAAGCACTGATCGCAGAGAAAAACCGAGGCAGAGCACTGACAGGCCTGAGAAACTGAAGATTCTGTCAAATAACGCTGACAAGCTGGAGAAACTCAGAATGTCTTTTGATCAAATGGAAAGGTCTCGGAGAAGTGTGGATTGCCATGAGAAGTCTCGAAAAAGCATTGATCATCAACTGGAAAAAGCAAGGAAGAGTGTTGACCGCCTGGACAGAATAAGGACTGGTTAATTCTTGTTTTAATAATCAAATTATATTCATGCGTGGCTTGGTTTTCAGGGGTTTATTTTTTCTCCCCCTTTTTTTTTTGTCTTTTTGCTGTTTTGAATTTATCTACTGATTGTGTTAGTGCAGTATGGCTTATCTCAGAGATGATAATAAATATTGATATTAAAGGAAGAGCTTGGTTTTAAAGTGGGATTCATTTTTCACTCGGTATGGTTATCTCTTGATCTCCCTCTGTGGGTGTATTGTATAGGAAATAGGAAATTCTCTCGTAAAAAGCTCTGGACGAGCCATTGGCAAGTTTTCGAGTACACTGTACACATAAGGATGCATGAGAGATATCCTCGATTCATAAAATACATAAATATTAACGAGGATAGTGTGCAAATTGTAAGGTGGACCTCATATGTTTAGATTTATTATGGACTCATAATTAGTCATTAGATGGATATTATTTTTGTTGAATGATTTGATTCAATGATTAATAAATAGAGTTTATGATGAATCTAAACATATGAGATTTACCATAAAATTACCACAATCACCTCCTTTAATTAGGTTCCAGAATTGCAAACATTGTTTTAAAGCAATATTTTAACCAGGCGAAAAGCAAATGACTTTACAACCATGATGTTGAAATCTTTAATCCATTTCTTATATATATGCATGAACTTTCTAACGATTACCAATAAGTCAAAACTACACCCATCATTATGTCGACTTATTGTTTCCTCTTGCTTTTCAATTAGCAGTCATTTTTAGTTACATTTTCAGTTAACAGTCTGTATTACCGGATATGATAAGAAAATCAACGTTGCTGCCAATTAAAATGGAAAACTTATTCTTTGTTAACTTCAAGAAATTGTGTTCCATTTGCCATGGACTTATGGTTAGATAAGTAATTTTCTTTTAGAGTTTGTGTCGCTCTAAACAGCTAGGAACTCATCCACTTATTTATTCAACTCTCCCGACAGAATCGATGTACACTTTTTTCTTTTTGCGGTTCAACCAATGCACCCTCAATCATTATTCCCTTCATTACTCGAAGTTATATAACAAAATACTTTGTCAACATGAAAATCTTGCGCAATCAGTTGTTGGCTTCAATTGTACGCAAATGTTATTTATACCTACCCACTATTGAAATAGCAATGCTCTTAATTGTATTGTGATCTCATTGTAAACATCTCCTGATGCTAAGTACTGTTTCTTATGTCCTTCCCTGTCTTAGTACGCAAAATTGTCGTTTGTTATTATTCCTTTTTGTCATAAAATTATTGTCCCGTTATACATATTAATAATTTCTTCTTACTTTTCTCTCTTTTGAATAGGTCTATATGTTATCCTAGAGGCGTAACTTTATCCAAATGTCTACAGGCAGAGGCAAAAAAAAAGGGAATTAGACTTTAGTTACCTTAAACTAATTAGAACGTAAAAAAATTGTTTGATGTTGATTAAGCACAAAACAGTTAGATATTACCATTTTAGTAGCATTAAATGAATCCAAAAGTTAATTAGCAATGAACATACTAAACTGATATACTATCAAGTATCAACATTATCATTCTAATCTGGTGGCCACCAAAATTGTTCCTGACAGAGATAATAGCACGGATGGCACATGTGCTGTGTGCAGTACCAAACCAATCATGCAGGTTTTCAAGGAGCTCTGTCAAAGGGCTGTGTGTCATTGTAACAAACATCCCATACAGCTTCCATAGCATCCTTGGCAGCTGAACCAGGGCAATTGGGGTTTGCTGACAACGATTTCAAAACTCTTCTTTTGACACATTCCTTTAAGTTCCACAACATCAATTCAGTATTGAACAATTTATCTTAAACAAAATGTCTAATCAAATATATTATGACACAGAAAATTGCGCAAGTGCACAGGTGAATAGACATAATTAATATGCCTGCACATTAAACAACAGAAATGTTATTTAAATAACATTTTTGGCATCAGTGCCGACATACTTAATCCACTGTTGAATGAACTGACAGAGAAAGTTTAGTTCAAAGTCCATCCAATAAGAGAGTGCCTTGACAGTGTCCATAAATATTATATACAAATAACACTACTCTATATATTTAATGGCAATGACCTAATGTGTTCGACTCAATAGGCAACACAAATCTCAAGCCTCAAGGGAGTTGATAAAATTTCTGAAATAAAACAAGTATGATGTGTAATTCTGCTAAATATGAAGGGAGGGCAATATAACTTCTCCTAATCATAAAACTTTTGGGACTAATGTTTCTGTGGAAAACTTCACTGAACTCCAATACATTCTCCCTTTTCAAATGAAATCTAGATATTGTGAATTAGAAAGTAGCCATGGAAAGCTGTGGAATGGAATATATGAAAAGATTCAAGTAAAAGAATGGTAGGTAGTAGCGGACTAGGAAGAATAAAAAGAGCATACTTGTTCATGCCCTCGCAATTTCATCAAACCTCGTAGTAGTTCCCGCTTGTAGTGACAATCACCGCTTAGATGGTTAGCCCGAATCTGTTTCACCAGACCGTAGAGAAGTATTGATTAGGGGAGGAGAATGAGAGATACAAAAGAACCATTCCAACTTAATATGGGTAAGGAGACAGCAACCTGACTACAAGCCATGTGAGCACAATCAGTCCAATCTAAATTGGCAACGTGACAGTCGTCAAATGCATGAATTAGCTCATGAATTACCACCTGATTCACCTCATCTTGAATTTTCAAATGATTGCTGCACACAAGTACCTGGGACAAAAGGCACGCCCATAGAGTATAATTGTATGAAGGATCAAGTGAATGCTAGGCAATTGCAAGCCTCGCCAAACAACCAAAGGAAGCATCGAGAATAATTTAATCGAACGACTAAACATAGTAAATTACCATTTTGACACTAAAAATATCAAATCACCAACAAATTAGTGTATAAAATATCACAGAGTAAACCTCCCCTCTGTTTTAGCAACCTGAGGGCTAATAAGTCTTTAGATTAGAGCAAAACTCAGCACACAACTTTCAATGTAAGGAGAAATATTTAGATGTACTTGGACTATGATATGCTCCATATCCACTAAGAAAGTGATAATTTAACTAAAAATGAATTTAGAAGGTGGGTCATGTCTGAAATATCACTTTATTAATAATATGAACATATCCATTACATTAGTGCATTAAGAATTTATTGGAATGGGAAATGGTTTTGTATTCCAATGCAATGGGAGATTAAACGTGATTACTACATAAAATCCCCATCAGGGAAAGACACATATCGAAATTGATTTGAATAACAAGACCAAAATAGAGAAGTAAAATGCACAAGCCTACAAGGAAATGAGTACCCCTTCACCACGAAGGTAGTAACCAGCTATTTCCCGGTCGCAGTGAGCAGCTTTGAAAAAATTGTCTCCTACAGGACACCCAGCTTTCTCCAAGCTTTGCCTCAAAAACCTCACCATTGGAGCTGTCAAAAGAACAATGAAATGAACCCATCAACTAAATCAAAATCTCAAAACAACAAATTATGTATCTTTTTTTCAGAACTGATTCCTCCAGTAAATGTTTCACCTGCAGTGGTTATGAAAGTATGATTTGTTTTTCCCATCAAATACCCAAATTTTAAAACCCATTTAAGGTATAGAGAGTAAATGGCTATTTTCACTTGTAATATTTAAAAGTTGACTTCAATTTAATCTCGAAAAAAATTCTACGTAAATTTGATCTTAATATTTTAAATTTTGATATCAATTTTATACTTTTATTAAAATTACTAGTGTATCAAAACACTCTTTTAACTTTAATTTTTTGTATTAAAATTTGTTTAATTTTCTTTATCTTTATGTAACTTCTCCTAACTTTCTCATTGTATTATGAGTTTTTTGAGAAATATTAAATTTGAACACCAAAAGTAATTAAAAGGAGCAATTCCCTTTGTATACAGTAGAGATATAGATTAGTAATTTCTATTATAATTTATCAATAATTCTAAGTTTGTGAGGGGAAGATCATCTCCCCTTATAAATCAAGAAGGTAACAATACAGTAGGAAAATAATGTGCCAACTAAAATAAAGTAAGTAACACTTTTTACAAAAAGATAAAAGTTGATTTTAGTGGTATATAAAGGACGGGTTTGGCCGATTTGTATCAAATTTAAATTTGGCTCGATTTTTAAATCGGATCAATTTTTAGAACTTTACCAGGTCTAATATCTTTTATGATCAAGCCAACCCAACTTTAAAATAAATATAAGGATTTGAACATTATACACAATAAGTTATGAACTTTTATAAGTAAGAAACAAAACTTAAGATATATTTTGTCATATATATTTTAAAACAAACCACATAAATATAAAAATAGCATTAAATCATGTAAAATATATTATATTGAACTATAAAATCTTGTAACTTATTACTAATTATTACAAAAAAAGTATATCTTTAAAAGAATTATTTACTTCGAATCGTTAAGCCAATACAAGTATGACTTGAATCTAACCCAAAAAATACACTTGTTAAATTTCAAAACTCAAACTCGTTCTAGTAAGCTTCAATTGGTCAGGTTGGATTGTGAACATTCCTAGTTGATGTAAAAATTCAAAATATTGAAATCAAAACAATGAAAAAAATTGATCAAGAAAACTTCAAAATGTTAAAATCAAATTAAAGTATGGATTTTCTTTTTCATATAAACTAAAAAAGAAAAGAAAAATTGAAACACACTTTGAAGCCTCAGAGGGATTATTTAAACACACAAAAAAAAAAGTTTATTAAGATATTCACTTTATTACTATTGAATATAATAGATAAATAGAGATTATCATTAAATTTAAGAGTGATAAAGTAGGTGTTTATTGAGTGTTCAAATAATATTTTTGAACCATAGATGGATGAAATAAATGTGGAGCATCACTATCTCAATGGCCACCCACTTATTGAGTATTCCAAGTAATATGTTTGTTTGATGATAAACTCGATTAGCGAGAAAAAAGGGGACTGGATTTAACACCAATATCAAATGAAACAGAAGAGAATAGAAGGAAGGAAATTTGGAAATGATATACTTCGGAGGCTCTTTTGAATCATGGCCTGGCATTCCTCGACCGCTTTGGTTCCGCGGCCACCAACAGGGTAAGAGGGTTTCTCTGCCATTTGCTCTCTTTGGGTTCGGTCGGAAGAAGCAACGTTCAATTGGAGAAAACTTCAAAAGGAAAATAAAAAATTATTCACACACGACAGAATGCATGACATGGAGCAGGTAAATCACATATTCGATAAATGAACCCAAAAAAAATATTCGTTCTCTCTTGTAGTATTCCAGTACAATCACGTTTTGATAGAGTGTGTATGCAGCAGTATTAAGAATCATACACCCTATCATATATGGCATGGAATTTGGAATGCATGCATATGTAAATAATTCACTCAGGGTGAGACGGTCAGTCGGTCACGAGTGATATTATTTTGTATAACATCTATTTACATCACATTTGATTAAGATTTCGATTTAGTCACAAATTTTTTTCTATTTATATTTCTAATATTTTTAAAATGTTTTAATTTAACCTTTTGATAAAAAATATCAAAATTATAAATAAAAATATATGTAAATGTAAAATTATAATGTTAGGAGATCATAATAAAATATAAAATATCATATTACAATATATATTAGGAATCACAATAAAATATCAAATATCAAATTGTGTTCATAAATTGAGTGCCATTAACGTTTTAATTTAAATACAAACTCAATATTTTATATTTTGTTGTGATCCTAATATTATAATATAATATTTTATATGTTGTTGTGATTTTCAGACAATATAATTTGGAATTTACATTCATTTTTTTGTTTATAATTTGATTATTTTCAATCAAAAGGACCAAACTGAAACATTTTGAAAATATTAGGGATAAAAATAGAACAAAAAAAACTTTTACAAATTAAATTGAAACCTTGATAAAATGTGAACAACCTAAATAGATATTTTATCCTATTATTTATAATAAAATTTTAATCCATAAAGTTTAACACTATGTTTGGATGTTTATTCACGGAAAGAACTTATCAGAATTAACAGGAATTGATTGGAATTGGAAGCTAGATAATTGAGTAAAATTCTTTCTGCTTGTTTGTATTAATGAAATGAAACAATTATAATTATTAACTTTACAAATTTTTGGTTCCTCTTGTCTCATCCTAATTTTGAGAAAAAAAAGAGAATTTATTGTCTAAGTTCCATTTTCTTCATATCTATCATTAAACTCCCTAACAAAAGAAAGAATTCCCTTCTCAATCATTATCTTTCCCTTCCCCTCATTACATGTCAACCAAATATATTATATAGGAGTTTAATTTCTGTGTACTAATTAAGTTTTATATTGTAACGCCTTATTTTCTCTATTGAGTACAAATGACCAAATGCCCTGAGGTCATTTTTACTGAATTTAGGAATTTACCCTGTTCCCTCCAATGGGTCAACTCAATGTTTGAAGGGGATTATCTCTACATTTGATATTCGAGGTAAAAATCTCATTTTCTAACTTTTGACTCAAAATGATCAAAATACCCCTATTTTACGCGGGTAAAATGTGTCGTTTGAGCCCTTGAACTTTCCAGAAGTTTGGAATGATGTTTTGAGTGGTATTTGATATTCTAGCTCTGCTGGATTGTACTTTTAGTACAAAATTACCATTTTGCCCCTAGAATATGTACAGTGAGCCTAATGACGTAATTAAGCAAACCTAAGCAATATTAGACTATAATCGAAGATTAATTTATTTCAATAAAATAATTTATTAAGGTTAATTAGAACCCAAGATTGCTTAGTTAAACTCTAATTACATTCTTTAAATTCAAGATTCCTAGTCATGGAATCTTGAATAGTATTTTCTCTCTCAATTCCTTAAATTAAGGAATTGTCCCATACCTCATTTGACCAAAAGAATAATTTTAAATTGTTAATCTAGCAAGATTACCCTCCTAATCAAGTATTGACAACCTTAATTAGCCAATTACCTCACCTAAATACTTTCTTACAAACTCCTAATCAAAACCTTAATCAAAAAACACCTAAACACATCCTTAAACCACAATTACATGAACAAAATCTCCTTCCCCTTGGCTGATATGTTGGCCAAATCCCTTCCCCTTTTTGAGTCACATGTTGTTTTAATCCTCACTCAAAGAGCCATGCCTAGGCCATACCTCAAACCATACCTCACCCATACTTTAACCCATACTCAAAGCCATGCCTTGTAAGAGATATTTCTTCTCTCCTTCCTCCCCAAGATGACCTGCCACTCCTCCCTCCTCTAAGCCATCCATGAGCTCTCAATCTTCTATAAATACACTAGCTTGAAAGCTCTTTGAATGTTTACACACTTGAGCAAACTTCAAGCTTTCTTCCCAAGCTCAAAGAACCTCTTTTCCTCCTCCCTTGGCCGAGTCTTCTTCATCAAGTTTCCAAGAAGGATTTCCTTCTTTTTCCTCTCAAGAAACAAAGCTTTCCTTCCTTCTTTAAGACTTCTTTAGGTAGGGGTTTATTTTCCAAGTTTTGTGTGCTTCCTTTAGGGAAGAGTTCTAGTTTTTCTCTGGTTTTTTCAAGTTCTTCTTCTCTCCTTATATTTTTGGCCTAGAGACTTGTGTTGAGAAAACTTTGGCTTGATGATGAGGTTTTAAGATAATGGACTTGTGATGCCATGTGAGAAACCTTAAAGCTTGAAAATTTGGTCTTGGATCATACATGATTTCGGTTCTTCCTTTCCTTTTCCCTCTCAAGATTTCGGTTTCTCTTTCTCCTTTGTTTGAACAAAGCTTGTTAAAAATGTTAAGTAGATCACAAAAGTTTTGTTAAGAAAATTAATCACATGTTTTCAAAGAGCTCTAAGCTTACCCTTGCCAACCTTAAAGTTGGTCGGCTATTCTAAGAGTTTTACTTAGATTGAAGCCCATGAGCAATAAAATAAAGAATATGACTTAGTTCTTGTATTTTGTTTAGACAAAGTGTTGAGCTTTGTGTCTATTTTTCTTGAGCTTGATGATGAAGTTCAAAACCAAGGACTTCTTTGAAGTCTTGGTGCCAAGAACTCTAAAGCTCACTTTATGTTTGTTAAGGTACATATTTGGTTTAGGTTGTGATGTTCCTTTAAAGTCTTATAAGAGCTCTAGCTATGATAAAATGAGTTGCACACATGTTTATATTTATGCCTTGCATAGCATGTTTACTTTAATGTCATCACTAAACTCTCAAGAATAACTAAATGGACTTGCATTATCATGTTTAAATTCCAAGCTTGCATTTCATGTTTATATTTCAAGTCATCAATTAATCTTTAAAGATAATAATGAGGATACATCTCATGTTTATTTTATGCACTCACTTTATTTTCTAATGAAGAGTAAAATAAGTGCATAGCATGTTTGAGTTTAAGGCATCACGTAAATATCCTAGAGCTCAAAGACTTGCTCTAAGTATCTTCAAATGGAAATTTTAACCATGAGAAGTGGATATGTTTTAGCATGATACAATGATGGTTTTGATTTTGTAAAATATAAGGATGATCTCAAGAAAATGTTGGAAAATGTTTTATGAGGTCTCAAGGTGTCTAAATAGCTTGAAATGTGTTAAAAATCACATTTTTTCAAATTTCGAATTTTGGTAATCGATTACCAACTTATGTATCGATTACCAGGGTGGTTTTTTGAAAGGATTTTAGTTTTGGTAATCGATTACCAGACAATAATCGATTACCAAGGCTGTCTTCATGCAGAGAACCGGTCTTTAAAATCCTATAATCGATTACCTGTCATGTAATCGATTACTTCTTATGTTCTTCATTTGGAAAGGTTTTGCCTAAGTAATCGATTACCATCATATGTAATCGATTACCCGTTTGTTCTATGAACCCAGAACAAAAATTAGTCCCTGGTAGTCAGTTACTGAGCACCCTTTTTACTCCTTAAATGGTTCCAGAGAAAACTAGCAACTCATATACACTTATAACATGATTGTATGCGATTATGTGTGATGTACAGTCTTGGTCTCTATCTTGTTTGTCCACCATATGAATACTGTTTTGAGGGGTTGAAATGCATAAGCTTATGTTTGAGTAAAGTGAGGAACGATTTTGAAGGTTAGGAAGGACTAAGTAAATAGAAGGTTTGAGAACTAGAATCTTAAAACACTTAGACACAAGAATAATAACTTTTGTTCCAGCATAATTGAGCTTAAGGAAGATGGTTCATAATTAGTGTTTATGCCTAGGAGTTGAACATAGGATCTTAGGCAAAGACAGAACTTAGAAAGGGTCTAAGGCACAGATCCTAGAATCCCATAGTCGAATAATGATCATGATGTGTAATCTATACAATGTTGATTGGATGAGTTAGTGAGCATAAATGTTAGAAAGAATTATAGGTAATGATCCCTTAGGCATTATAAAAATCCATATTGAAGGTTAGGATAATTGGAATACAAGTTTAAGACCCGTAAGGGCCAAAGCATAAGATACCATGAGATAGGAGGTGTGAGGTGAGCATGAGACTGAGTGGATATACTCATAATGATGTGAATATGTTAATATCATTAGACATGTTATGGTGATAATGTGATACAATATGTTTGAGATGCATGAGATTTCGGAATATGAATGAGTTAGAAGAGTATACTCCTATGAATTAGAGATTTATTTAATTAAGAAAGTTCCATGAGAATGATTCGTGTGATGGAGTTATGTGGCATGACTCAAATTTGAGGAAATTCGGAAGTGAGTCGTTATGCTCGAATTTCCGTCAATTTGAGGGACTTGAGAAAGTTTTGAAAAGAAAGATTTTATATGTGGCATGCCGAGGCGCATTTCTCCTGCTACGAAGGAGAAAAGAAACCCGTGGAGGATATGGTCGTGGGCCATACCAAGCGGACATCACGGCTTAACCAAGATGATGCATTTTGCAGGTGAGACGTACTTCTCCTGCTACGGTGAGGAGAAGGTAAAACCGTGAGGGCATCGACATTAGCCTGCCAAAGTGGACAAAGTCACTGGTCTTAACCAGCTGATGCGTTTAGAGAAGGAAGAAAGTCCCATGATGGGTGATTCCTTAGGTCCCCCCGTACTCTTGGAGTCCTGATTGTTATTTTTATGATTATGATTCGCTTATCAAGAGGATAAGTAAGAACTAGTGATGACTAGTTAAGGTATGAGCTCATAGCCTAGTATCAGGGGTCGGTTACTATTGTTTTAAAAGATCATGATGTCACAAGTTGAGAAATGAGAAAAGATGAGAAGAATCTTGCTTATGAAAGTGGTTTTGATCATGAGAAGTTACATGCCATTTATATGTGAACTATTTGTTAATGATATGTTTGATTGTTGCTAAGTATTGTCATGCATTCATGTTCTGCTATGCTGCATACATGCATTAAAGATTCATTATAAAAGACACGAACCTTGGATAATTATCTTTTATGAAAACCTCATAATGAACCTTTGCATGTTTAACCTTTTTATAATAAACCCAAGGTTCTTGGGGATGTAAACGATGACACTAGGATAGGAGGTTTCCTTACTGAGATTCTTTAGCAAGATTCTCACCCCCTCTCTCTTTGTTTCTCTTTTCGTTACGTCTCCAGGTCACGATGGCGTCGTCGTGGGAAGTGCACTATGACCAGACTCATCAGTCCTACCACTTCAAGGGTCCGTTGTGCCGTGCGCATTTTTGCATACATGGGATGCCCATTTACTTTTCCGGTCTCCAGCTTTCGCTTCACCCCAACCTTTCCTACGACGATGATTTGATTTTTGAGAGGACGCGACCCCGTGACGAGTAGAACGCCGTGCCCGACCATCGTCTTCAGGAGCGCCTACCTCGAGTACGTTCCTCACCCTCGAGGCATTCGGAGACCGATCCGTTGGAGGATCCCCCTTCTCATCCTTTTTCAAGGGATTTGCCCCGGAGTTCCCATGGATGTTGCGAGGGACGAGGATACCGTGACGAGCGGAGGTTAGCTCACCGCCCGAGATGCGCCCTTATCGAGGAAGAGTAGTCTGGCTTGGATCGATCTTTTGGCGGGTTTTTCCATGTATTAGCTTTCTATGTTTTCTTGTATTTTATGTTTCCGTACTTAAAGCTCTGCCCACTTATGGGTAAGATTTTATGCTTTCTTTTATGTTTTAGATGATGTATAAACTACTATGATTAGTATTATGATGGATGTTTTTATGATTGAGGTGTTCTTTATTGCTTTTGTTTTGTACGACTTATTTGCCCTTTCCGCTTTACGTTTCATTTACATTGTACGCGTTGACTTGCACTTTGTTTTACGTATTCCATTTCAAAAAAAAAAAAAATTTTTACCCGTATTTTGCTAAGTAATTTTACAAACAAGTTATAAGGGAAGTAATAACTAATAATTAATCTTAGTACGTCCTAGGCGTGTTGGGTTAAATATTAATGTGTTATATATATAGTTGGTGAAGTGAATTTCACCAAAATATCAAAACACAACAAATTATTGTAATGTCCATTGTCCAAGAAGTGAGAAGAACGACCTTGGAGGAAACCCACAATTCTAAATACTTTGTGCATCCAAGTGGCACCAAGACGTACCGAGATAAGAAACAATTGTATTAGTGGGAATGTACAAAGAAAGACATCATTACAATATTATTAGAATCATATAATAGTTATAAATAAAAATAAATATTGATTAAAATATAATAAATTATGTAATAATTTCAAGTTGATTAGTGATAATATTAAATATAAAATATGGTTAATTTTACTATTATTATTATTATTATTATTATTATAGATATATAGATAGATAAATAAGCATTTTGAGCTAACATATTTACATAATTATTTTTATTATTAAATACTTTTATAATTATTTTAAAGATAAAATATTAATATTATTATGTGCAATTAAATAAAGTGCTGTGCTATATAACTTTAAGATTATAAAGGCCAATTCTTCAATTAAACTTTATTATTAAATAATTCAAATGTAAAAAATATTTTGTTTGTATTTTTGCCAAATAATTTGATTTGAAAATTTTCAGTTCTAAACAAATTATTATAAAAATTATAAATCACAAAAATTTAATATGAGCTAATAATATTAAATTTTGATGTAATTTAATTAAAAGATAAAATATTATTATTATATGGATGAAACCAAATATATTATTTTATAACTATTGAAAATTATAATGAATTTTAATTTTAAAAAGTGATGACTACTATAATAATTGAAAAAAAGGGTGAATATTAATTTCAATTATAATCTTAATCAGTTAAGTATTTTAGAAGTAAAAGTCTTTTATTCGTTTGATTTTTAAAAAAATTAACTTCATTTTCTAAAACATCAACCATATTAATTATCAAAATTTAAATAAATTTTCTACATAAAATAAAGTGTTATATGAAAATAATTTTAAGATGTTAAAAACGCTTCTTTAAGCTTGACTATTAAGTAATTGTACTTTTATTTCTTATTGATTTAAAATAAATTTAATTTGGAAAAAGTAAAATTTAAAAAAATTAATTTACAAAATTTTGTATAACAATATTAAATTAATATTGTAGTTTAATTTTAACTATTGCAAAAGAATGAAATTTAATTGTAAGTTATATTTTAAATATTTAAATTATGTTATAAGTGCAAATTAGAATAATTTAAAGAAATTTGTGATAATGGTTAAAGATTAAATTTGGTATGATAATTAATTTTTTTTTATTTGGAGTTACTCTACATAATGGCATTGCGAGAGTTCATAAAACATACAATATATATATATATATATATTGCATAATTTTATATTTCACATGATTCTTAACTACAAAACTCAACAGTTGACCATCTTCTATTTATTATCATTACATAACATACTTTTATCATGAGTTTTTTTTTGCCCTTTAAAATAGAAAGCCACTTTGTATTGTCTAGTGACAAAATTTCTAATATAAAGATATGGATAAAAATAATTGTACATTTAATAATTACTATAGAGTAATGCAATATTTTCTCTTCATATTCTGTTTTTGTTTAACATAAATGGCCTTGGGCCCAGCATTTTAGCTTCACTAAAATTTTAGCTCACAACTTAGAGACTTAATAAGCGCTACCTGCTAAGCCCATTAAAATAGTGGGTTAGCCCTCATGGGCCATGGGTCAACCTATGGCTCAAAGGATGGCCCCCAACCCCTTTATTTGGCCCCCATCTAGTCATAGTTCACATCTTTAGCTACCCTATGGCCGTAGCCCACATGATCCACCAAAATACATGGGCTAGGAGTGTGAAACCCATGAGCTAGCCCACACATTTAATCTTGAGCGAACACTCTATTTAGTCCCTCCAAATTTTTACGTCGAACTATTTTGTCCTTCAAAGAAAGAAATTAATCTCATGGTCCCTCAAGATTGAAAATGATGAACATATTAGTCCTTCTGTTAGTTCTTCATCATGGACTTACACACATGACATAGTACAATAATGACGTGCTATTAAAATGTTATAAGCATGCTAAATTGTACAAAATGGGTCACTTTATGACTTATAGTAGAGATTTAAATGATTCATTTTATGAATTTCAACCACCAAAATGATTTATTTTAAACTCTATTTCACTTTAAATGACATATGCATCATTTAATATCATGCTAGCATGTCAATGTCCAATTCTATTAGTATTTAAAGAATCAAATATATACAGTAGGGACTAATGTGTCATATTATTAAAATATTGAGAAATTACAGGTTTAATTTCAATTTTTAAAAGGCTTAGGAGCTTGTCACTTTGCTAAAACTTTCAGTTTTCAACTTTCCTTTATAAATATGGAAAACTGAAAACTGAATAACTATTTTCAACAAAGCAAATAGCTTTTAAATAATCTTATAAAATTTTCTCAAAGTACTGCATAACTTATTTACTCTTTAATCTTTTTGTTTTAAGAAACACATCAAATAACCAACATGGACCAAAAAAATAAGCAACACAGCAAACAAAACACATCTCAGACCTAAAAAAAAAAAACACAAAACACATCGACCTCACTTATCAGATGAGATTTGCAAGCTGAAAGCACTCCAATGTTAAGGAACCCTAAATCCCAATTCTTCAAACCCTCCAATCAAGGTTGATTCATGGATCTTACACCATCGATTCACAATTTTTATACGCTTCGTTTCCTCTTAAACATTGTTAGTGCTTCGATTTTTATCATTCTCTTCTCATTTAGCGTTTTGATGTTCCTCTCATTTGAGTTCTTCATAATGATTTTTGTGCCATTCAGGAAGAACACCATTCATCGTTTTTATTCCATTTCTTTGTTGGAAGCTTTAATTCTCTCTCGTTTATCGCATTTCTTTGCTTTATGCTTTGATTCTCTCTTTTCTCTATCTCTCTCTATGTATCGCATTTCTTTCCTTTTTAAGATTGCCACGTGAACCTCTTATTGTTCAATAATCTGGGAAAAAAAATTTTAAGCTTCGATTTTTTATTGGAAGCCTAATGATTCATGCGTCCAAAATGATTCATTACTGGTTTTCCTTTTCAGTTTTCATATTCTAACAACTATTTTTGTTTTGTGTACTAATATTTGAGCATTTCATGTTTCCTGAGCTTTGTCTTTTACTTGCAATTTCGGTAATATTCTTAGTCATGTTATTGCTAGTTTTATTTATAGAGTAAGAATGATTGGTCATTTGTTGTATATTGGTTTAGCCCTTTTTTATTATTTATTAGGATTTGTCATTGAAGTTACTTAATGAGGAATGGTAATAAAGGGTGAGGATCTACTTTTTTCAGAATTGGTTTATGGAGGTTAGCCTTTCTTTTTAGGTGCTTTCTTTTGGGGAGGGCAGGGAATTGCTAATGGAATGTTAAAGCTTTTGCTTCATGTTTCATTCTATGGCAATGTCTTAATTTTCCATAAAATTCCAGCCCCCATAGTCATGATAGTCTTTGGAATGAATGATCTAAGTTCTGAAAATTCAGAGGGTTATTTAAAACTTCCAAATACTATTCTTATGAAATCTGCATTATTTGTGTTGTGCCTATTTTAGATACTGCAAAATTCAACTATAGTGGTCATAATAATAATATGCTTATATGCTTATTACTTCTCACTTAAAAGCAAGCTTGAGTATATATTTTTTGACATTTGATTAGGGGATTTTATATTTACACTTCTCAACCAATAGCTTTCAATTTAATTGATTTCAATTTTGTGTTGGTTTTATAGGTGAGCATGCCTCCTCATTGTTTAATTTGGCATTGGATTTCTATTTGACGAATAGGGAGGCTTCTTGTCCAATTGTCCTATCTTCAATTCTTTAGTGAGTAAACACTAACAGAGATTCCCATTTCTTAACTTTTGGTATTGGTAGAAATGCTAATATGCTATGAGGTGCAAACAGCTTGTTGTGACATGATTTGGTACATGTTTCTGTTGGTTTTTATGTAATTAGTTAAAATGTAGTAATTTGATACTAGTTGAGAGTTTAATATCAAGGAGACAAGCGATATATGTTCTTAGAAACTATATAAATCTGTTAGCTTTTGCCATAGTTTCAAACACCATCTAGAATTAAATTTAATACATATGTAGAGAAGCTATAAACCAGAAAAGTGAAATATCTAGAGAGTAAAACATGAAGTACCAATAGAAGGTATAAACCATAAAAGAAAATTCAACAAATGAGTTGTGCTTGGTGAGATTTGGAACTCATTAATAGATAATGTCATTATGAAAACTTTTAAGAGCATGGCAATGGTCAAAGATTCAAATAATCTCTTGGAAATAAATAAGTATCTAGTGAGTGAGGTAACAGCAGATAACAGACAGGATATCTCAAGCCCACTGCTATACAAACCTAGAACAACATAGGAAAAATGCTTGTGAAATAACAAAAAACAAAAAGCAAGAAAGAAAAAGCCCAACTTTGTTAAAAAAAACCCTAAACAACCGGTAAATAAATTGTTAAGAGAGCAAGAGCAGTGGGAACAAGAAGAAGGCTCTGATGAGGTGAGTGGCTGAAGGCAAAAGTTGGCTTGGGTCCTGTTGCTCGCTTCTCATAGCAAAGGTGAGATACACTCTTGCTCCTGTGTTGTTGTCTTCCTATCTTTTTTTTTGCTTTTCTCAATCTTTTCATTTTAGTGATTGGTAGTTTTTGTTTTATTTTAGAGTCTCAAATCCTTTTGGGCATGACAGGATAGAGATCATGCAATTAATTTTAGTGTTAACTGTTAAGAATTGAAAACTTTTCCATGCTGCGTCTTTGTTCCTCTTATTTGTCTGTGTGATAGTTGACCTTGAATGAACATGTCCTTTTTATCATAGAAGTTTTCTAACTTCTCCCTCCATTCCATGCTTTTCCTTTGACTTGATAGGCCCTTCACAAAGAGAAAGGAACAAGGGAATAGTGGTAATAGTTCCAGCTTCTGTTCATTCTCTTTCCCTTGACTTTATAGGCTCTTCACGAAGGGAAGGGAAAGGGCATAATGGTAATAGTGCCAGCTCTCGTTCTTTCTCTCTCCCTACTTCTGGTTGTCGTTTTTCTCTTTTTCCTATTGTATCCTTGGATCTCTTTTTTTGAGGTCTTTCATAGTCACTCATTTTTTATGGAACATGAGTCGAATTGGAATTCCTAAAATCTATTTGTTTAGTATTATGCCAATCTTGTGTTTTCTCTTTCTCTTTTATTGTCTTTTTTCCTCCAAACATTGTTCATGTTATGGTGCTTGCTTTATGGTTAATCTTTAAGTATGTTTGTAGAGTTTTTGTCCAATTGTGAAATTTTGCTACTTCCACTTTCAAACTTTCTATTAGTTCCTTTAAGGCCATTTTCAATCTAATTGATCTCTATAGATTCTCCTTCGTTGTATTTCTATGGTTGTCCTGTAAAGTAATAATATGTTTAGTTGCTAACACTGACATGCGTTAGTGTCTTCAGTTACCTCAATTGCTAACTATTGAAGTATCCATGGAGGTGTTTCATTTGGTATATGTGGGTTGGAGTGAAAAATAAAGAGCATTAATTTGAAACAACATTTTACTCTAACCTTCATCTTGCAATAGCATACTTTGCACGTGTTTTGGGAATAGTTTGAATGATCATACAAGCGAGAGAACTCCTAAGCAAACCGCCTTGCCTTCGTGTTTGTCCTCACTAAACTTATCGTTTCCTCTTGCCTTTACCCAAGTTTTTGCTAACCCCCTTCCATTCGTTCTTGTTGGTATTTATATGTCATCCCCCTTCCCTGCACTTTCGTGTCTTGTCATCCTAGTCCAACTACTCCCATCTTAGGCCAGACTTGCCCATTCCTCATTCAATTTCAGGTCATTCTTGGCCCATGACTTTCCCTGGATGACCGTCCCATCGAGTATTCTGCGGCGTGTCAAGAAGTGATTTCTTACATTAATTGCCTTTTCCACAGGAAATTGCCTTTACCGACACTTGCTATACTTTGGCCTTTGCCTAGTATACCGTCTTGCCCCTGGACTCAGTGATCCGCTTTGCTAGTACTAGTTACATCTTCGCCTCTCTTGTCATACCGCCTTACACTCTCGTGACCAACCGTATACGCGGTTCATGCATTTACCTCCAAAACATTAGCCCCCGTCCAAGGGGGAGCGGGAAGTCCCGTCTCATTGGGCATGTCTCCTTCAAGAAGCAGTGTTAGTTCTTCACTTCATCACCCCGCTTCTATTTCCTTCGAACCTCTTTATTCGTTAGCTATTTTCGTTCTGCCATTCCTTAGCCCCAGTCATTATTTCATCACGCTTTCCCTAAGTCGTTCAGGAATTTCCCTTCCTTTCTCCTCTGGTGTGGAGCCACGTCCCTTCAACTTTTACATCATGGCCACGTGGCTTTTCCCCTTGCTTGCCCTTTCACCTCCATTTATTTCAAAAGTATTGCTGGAGCCACTATTTTATCAATCTTTCTTCCTCTGTTATCATCTTCATCTCTTCGTATCATTCACCCATTTCCTTTCCCTTATTCTTACTTCCATTCTCTCTTCTTTCTTTCAATTTCCAACTTCTCTTTTACCTTGCTTCTACAATGGCTTCCCTACATACTCAATGACAGCGCATCCAAGGGTACTCCCCTTTTCTTAACACATAGCCAATGACAGCCCATTTGATGTCAATCCTGCCGATGACACTCACGTTGAGCGGCCTCACCTTCTAACTCGCTGCATGATCTTCCGGCGAGGCTTAACTTTGAATTGGTGATAGGTGTTCCCACTCTGAGATCTTCGATTCTCATGGCAAATGCCAAACCCTGGAGGACCCAAAACCTCCCCACTTCGACACTCCAATTTTGGGGATGATCTTTTGGTATTGCCCTACTTCCACCCCTAAGGACGACACCATTCTCCACTACAGGAACCCACCCTCAAACCCCCATGCTGACTTGGCACACCGTTCTTTGTACGCATCTAAAGTGGTGAGTTTCCTTGGAGTCCCTTAACTTTGTTTGCCGCTCTGATAGACAGAAAATGGGCTAACGGGTTTATGCCGTCTTTTCAAGGGTAGTGAATTTGTGGAATGTTTAGAGGCGGGCATAAAGGACGCCATTTACCAATTTTCCCGCCTTGGCATCATCAAGTGTCTTGGTTACATGGAGCCGTTGGTTGAGTGGTGGTGTTACCTCACCACATTTTTGTTACCGCGTGGGCGAGTTCACTCCAACCTTGGAGGACGCTCACGTCATGTGGAAGTTGCCCGTTTTGGCTACTTTGATTTCTTCCAAGATTTCCTCAGACATTGCTCTTGCAGCCTAGTATTTGATGGATGAGGAGGTAGAGAGTGTTGGTTATGCCACGACCTCCGCGCCTCTAAGCTTAAGTCCCAGTGAGAGTACTATGTTGGTTATCCGCTATTTCTTTGGTTACTTCAATCCAAAGGGGATAGATGAGACGCCATGAACAACATCAAGCGGGCTTCCACTATAACACCATCATAGAGCTCTGGCATTGATAGCCTTTTGGCTAGATAGGTACGTCTTTCCCGCTCTTCACCGAGTCTATGAGCCCAGGAGTGTATCTTTTTTGATGCTGCACTGGGTCCACCTCCCTTGGCTTCTATGTTCTTAGGAGGCTTAGACGCGCCCCTACCAAGTTCAAAAGCAGATGGAAATATCTCATAGGCGCTTTTCCTTAAACAGCTTTGTAGATACTACTTTCCTATCCTTATTCCTCTTTGAGCACTTCAAATTATATGGCCCAGTCTTGCCTGTCTCCCCGTCAATTCAGGCATGACCCTAATTTCTTGGCTCCTTGTTGTGGGCTTAGCGGGGCATCAATGAGAAGGGAGGTAGGCCCGCCATGCCCTTGAGTCACGTACTTGATGATGAGAACTTTGTCTTTCGTCCGTACTCACCTCCTCTGAGCGGCTTCCCAGCCTCCATCCGCATCTATGATCACTCGTGTATGATCGAATGGAACCACTTCGACCTCCATCTAAGGGTGTACGACTTCTGGTGTTTGGCGAGTGAAGTAGGCTCACTACTAAGGGATGCTACACTGCAGAATTCAAGCGACCTGGGCGGTTATGACTTCACCTTTTTGTATCGCCTCACCTCGTCGTTCGTCAGTTTCTAACTGATTTGATGCCCTCCGTCACCATTCTCACCTCTTGCCACTCGAGTCTATTGTCCACCTGGTTTATTTGATGGATCCCATCACATATCCTTACTTGGACCTTGTGAACATCTCACTTTTGTCCAGCCATTAAACAGTAAACCCAAAAATTGGCATATTTTTCAATTTGTGAAGAATATTCATTATCTTTTTTACTGATATTTCTTTACTTTTGAACCAAAACAAAAATAAAATTAAAAACTAAAAAAAGGAAAAGGAACAGAAGGGTGGCTGCCACTCCACCCATCCCCTCCAAAATACATGCGAAGCAAATAGAAATAAAAAAATGGGTGGAGGCATCTCTCCATGGGCTCCTCCCTACAATGACATGCAAGAATGGGCAAAGAAAAGGCGTGGGGAGCAAGGTCGCTGGCTCCCCTACATTCCCAGAAAGAGCATGGGAATATTTTCCTGTTAAAGGAACGCAAGCTCAAGATATAAAGGAGGTTAGGGGACAATCATGGAGGATTCTCATGATCACTTGCAACCAAACCAATTCCATGCCATTTCCATCACAGGATCACACAATAAAACCATCATCTCCATATACATCCCTCTCATCAATAACCACAAAGCCATCATCATCATCATAGACACATCATATAGCCATAATCACAGCCTTCACCTCAGGACCTAACATCACCGCCACCATTGCCTTCAACCACTATCACATAAACCACAAACCATTATCATCACAACCATCCATCATTATCTCCATCAACCTTACCCATCATAATCATCAACACAATCTGCAACCCAAGTCGAAACCAGAAAAACAAAGTCACAACCAAATCTTCATATAACCCAATAATAAAATAGAAAGGAAGAAAAGAGAGGCTTCCTTCACCGCCAGCGCCGCGCAACCTCTCCGCGACACCTAGTGCCGCGCCCACTCCCCAAGAGGACCAGCAAGCCCGGTTGGACCGACCGCAAACCAGCCAGCAACTTCGGCCGCGCCCGCTCTCGTCGCACTTCCGCAAAATATCGGCTCCCTCCGCCAGGACGCCGCCGCGCTGCGCAACCCGCTAACACCTCAAGCTCGCCCCAATCCTCCCCTCGCCGCCCCCGACTTCTCCCTTCCTCGCGTGGACCTCCCATCCCACTCGCCGCCAGCCCTACCCGCAAAGCCCTTGCCCTGCATCGCGCCGTGCCACCGTGAGCCAAGAGCAGGACCTTTGCGCCACCTCCGCGCCTACTTGCCACGAAACCGCGAAGGTCGCCGCCGAGACCTTCGAAGATCGTTCCTGACCACCCGTCGAACCTCCGCAACCACACGAACTTCCTTCCTCCCGCACACCGCTTTGGTCCACCTGAAGTTCACGCCACCTTTGCCCCCGCACTCCACCCGCCCCTCCCTGTGTCACCTCTTGCATTTTCCCCCTTTCACTTTGGGCAGCCACTAATTAGGTTGTAAATTGGGAATTGATTTTTTGTTTTGTTTGGCCTTGGATTTGAGTTTAAGTTGAGGTGATTTAATCATGGGTCAAGTCCTCATTTCTTTTCCTGGGCCTTAAGTATTTTAGGATTGTTTTTTTTGTGACTTTTGGGTCTTTTTGTTTTTTGAGGGTTGGAGTCCGTTCTTGTTTTTTTGTAAGCTTACTTTATTTCTAAATAATAATAATAACAATAATAATAATAACAATAATAATAATTAAGAATCTAGTTTTCTAAATTTCTCCCACTCCATGCAATGATCAATACTGATTGAGTAATAAATGTTATCTTCACTTGTTATCAAGTCATGGAGATTCATTGAGTAGCCTAGTGCTAACTTGAATTCTCTGCCAAGAGTGGATTTTATTTTCAAAAAATTTCTTATTCTCTTATAAAAAAATTTTATACACATTTTTTTCCTTAATGATAAAAAATGGTGATTGAGTAGCAGATGTTATCTTCATTATTATTCGAATCATAAGGATTTATTGAGTGGCCAAGTGCTAACTTAAATCCTACTCAAGAGCGGATTTTGTTTTAAGAAAATACTTCTTTGAAAAATGTTTATTTTGTAAATTAAAATCTGTTAACACAAATATTTTCTACAGAACTATGTGACTTTGAGTTTCTCATTGCACCAGAGGGTACGTAGGAGCAGTGCGCCCCTGTCAAGTCAAAATTAATTTTCCTTAAATTGTTTTGTTTAAATTGTAAATATGTTTTTTGTTATTCACCTATTTATTTATTTAGAAAAGGGTTATTATTTAATTTGCACAGTTAATGAAAGGTACCGTTGAAAGACAGTGTATTAGGGGTGCGTAAATTCTTACCTTCCTATGCATAACCGACTCCGAACTCAAATCTGTTTCAAAGACCACCTTTTTTAATAAATGGGTTTTTCCATGTTTTTCCCAACTTAAATAAACTTGGTGGCGACTCCTAATTTTTAAATAAATTTTTCGCCGTCCGTCGCTATCCCGCGCGACAGATGGCGACTCCACTGGGAGTAGGAAGAGAGTTAGGCCTATTTTAGTTAATTGTGCGAATTAAATATAACCATTCAATTTCTGTTTTTTCCTTTCCTATTTTATTTTGTACAGTGTTTTTCCTTTCTTGGAAGTTTAATATTCTTTATGTATAAACCTTAGGGTAGACGACCATTATTGTTCTGTATATATTTGTTGTTTGTATTTTGTTTTGAAGGAGTGCATGTAGTGTTAGGATTGAAAGGTTTGTATGCTCCCTGCACACACTTCACAATCACTTATCTCACACACTTGTTGGGCTCTATACCGAGCTTGCGAACCAAGGATAGGGGGTTTCTTGACATTGTCATGAGGGCTTCATGCTCACTTGATAGTTGTTGGGATACCACTCAGATTGTTACCGGCTTTATGGGTCAATCATATTGAGAGGGTTCATCCTACTTATGGTTGGTTCGAGGTCGATCTCTGTCCTATGGATAGGGCAATTGGGACCATGACAGTTAGAAGTCTAGATCCACCATGAATGTGTGCACGCATAGTTGAACTTAGCAACCACCCAAATCAGGTTCTTGGCCTTAGAACTTCCCATCCATTAAAGTTTTACCCGTTAGGACAAAGGGAGCATGCTTTTTTCATCCTTTACTTTGCACTTCTTTATGCTTTATTTTAAATAGTTAATGTTGCATCAAAACATTATCACATGCATTCATCACATCATATTCTTTCCATAATTTACTTTCTAATAAGAAAAATTTGATAGGTTTGTGTGTTATCATGTCTTAGGGAAGCATCTTATATTCTCGATAAGAGCATGCATTTTTTCTGTCCTTTCTTTCCATCTGTTAATCTTACTCATTCACCTTTTTATTTCCCACAGTGTGATCTTTGATTGTTAATAAAGCAAAAGTCATCATCAGTCAAAGCAATATGGAAGCAATACAAATGAACACTAGCAATGCACATAATTGGAGAAGGAACATCAAAGTTACAGTGACTAGTAACGAGCTTGAGAATGTGAAAGAAATAATTCAGGTGATGCCTCGTGAAGTCCAATCCTCTTTCAGACACACATATGGGCGTATATTGGATTTGCTACTTATCCCAGGAGAAGTAACCGCATTGAGTGCTCTCAATTTTGGAACTCTTCTATTTGCGTTTTGAGTTACCTGATTTTGATACGACACCAACCATAGAAGAGTACTCCGTCATGATAAGGCTACCAATTCGAGACAAGTCTGGTGTGTATCTCTATCAAGGGCATTATGTCAGGAAAAAGATTGCCAAAATAATTGGAGTTGAAGTAAATCAGATGGAAATGGAAGTGAGGGGATCCACTCAAGGAATCAAGAGGAATTTTCTTGAAACTCATCTGCAAACCTTGGCCCGAACAAGGAAATTGGGACTTTTTCAATCGAACGTTGGCATTGACGTTTATGGATTAGTCCTATTTCCATTCACACCAGATGTTGTTGACCAGGCCGCCATGGATGTGTTTTTCAAGTTTGAGACACAAGGCATGAATCCCATTCCTATATTGGCAGATACCTTTCTTTCCTTGGGAGTTTGCCTCCAGAAAATGGTGGCAGGTTGCGATGTTGTTCGCAAATGTTATACGTTTGGTTCATGACTCACACATATGCCAATAATCGCATGGGCCTCTTTCCTGATCCTTTAGGAAGCTTCCATCATATGCAGATAAGTCATCAAGAGGCACTGGCATGGAAAAAGAGTTCTCAGGAAATCCAATCAAATTCTTTCAAATGGGTTTGCCCTTGGTACCATGGAGAAAGCGTTATATATAGTTGCGGTGACTTTCACAATGTTCCTTTGATGGGTCCAAGGGGATGTATCTCCTACACACCTGCATTGGTGCTTAGACAACTTCATTGGACCCAAACAAAACCACAAGAAAAGCAACTTGAGGGGTTTAGCTTCCTATATCAGAAAGATAAAAATACCATGGAACAAGAAAAGAAGATTAAAATGGCATGGGATGACATCAAGGTCCTAGGAAAAAGGAGCTCTGGAAAGCGGCTAACCTCTTCTCAAGAATACAGAGAATGGAGGCATGCAAGAGTTGGGAAAATAATATCCCAAAGAGCATTCAAGCAATATCCTTTCGTGGAAACCCTGAAGACCGCAATTCACCTCCCAGAGAAATAATGAAGGCGCAAATGCGATTCTTGGAAGAGAAAAAGGAGGCATCTGATCTGAAAATACCATTCTTCAAAGTCGATGTGAGAAAATGGCTAAGGAAGTTGAAGCCTTAAAAGATGAATGTGCTATCACAAGATCCAAGAAGGCAAAGAAAAGGTTCCGATTACCCATTTGGCCAAGATTCAAGAGCTGGAAGGAAGACTTCATATGTTTGAAAAGAAAGAAACAAGTTAAAAGAGGAGATTAATAAAAAGAGTCACACAGGAAAAAGGGTAGAACAAGAAGTCAGCAATAGAGATAAAAGCATTTGGAGCCTGAAAATGGAGATCAGCAAAGAGAAGGACAAGAAAAAGGAACTGGAAGCGCAAGTAGAACACTTGTCAACAATGTTGGCACAGACCAAACATGATGCCATTCGGGGTGGACATCGGCAAACCAGGATCATGACTTATTTGTTGATGCGACCGAATTTGGAAAATCATGGAGAGAAAAGGCCCTCGAATGGAAAGAAAAGTATGGGAAGTTAGCTGGTGAATTGAGTCATTACATCCCAAACTTTGTCCATCGCTTTGCAAAGGCAAGTGAACAAATTGGTAAGATGCCACCATTCAAGTTACCTCAAGAAGTGACAGAATTCATGGATTCATGTGAAAACATTGCCAGAGGTCTCAAAAGAAAGAAGATGAAGCTTCTGATGTAGTTTCATGAAGGAAGGTCCTTTTGATGTAGTTGTTTTCCCGTTAGTGTATGATGTATTCTGAAATGATTTGTACTCAGAATTTCACTCTGAAGTAAATGAAATTTTAATATTTGTGCCTCTTCTGCAAGTTACCAATTGTCTATAGTATGCTCGATGCTTTCTATGAAGGATCAAATGTTCCCCTAGAAAGTGATCAATCACATTTTTGCTTTGAGATTGTTTATCCTTGCGCAAGAATGTGAGAAACTCAATCATATAGAAAAGAAGAACTGCATTGCTAGTGTTCATTAGATAGCATCTATAGAGGAGCGGATTCTCCCTAAAGAGCCGCTATTAACCGCACCTTGACTTATAGGGTGATATGCCCATAAGAACGGGTGCGGGCATCCTAGTGTTGACAAAGAACTTTTGATGACTATTGTTCATTTGTTCTTCTGCATATAGTTATAATAAAATTTTTAACTGTTTGAATGTTGTTAACATTTTGATAGTGTGAAGATTTGTAACCATTGGGCGCCCAAGGAAGACGGAATTTATCAAACTCGTGTCCACAATACTAGAGCACGGACCAAATGGAGGAGGTAATGCTGATCCAGGAAAGGCTCATTTGATGCAACTCATGTTGAATCAGGAAGGAATCTAAGCATGGAGGTTGATGCACTGAGAGGAAAATTGAACGAATGTCGAATAATCAAACAAGGATAGAAGAAATGATATTAGCCATGAAAGAGTCACTAGATTTATTGGGAGCTTACCAAAATCGGACAAGTTGGGTATGCCAGTGAGTGTACAACCAAGTGCTGCAATGATAACCATACCTATGGTATCAGATGCAGCTTAAACATCACCCAAGGGATGAATGACATTGGCGAATGTCAGGTAACTCTCAACCACCATTTACGATGCCAATAGTGATTCCTGTTGGAGAAGGTTATCATGCCGTAGAAAATGCACATGTTGAAGAGCACGACACGTTACCCCTATTTGGGAACCATCCCGTGTTGTTGTTCAAAAACAATCACCTTTCTTAGGGAACGATCATTCAGAGGTGGAGAAGAGAAGATTCAAAGAAGAGTGGATGAAGAAAATACAAGAACAGATTAAAGCTATCCAAGGTCCTAGCTCCTATGGCGGTGTGGAGATTGAGCAAATGTGCGCTCCCATAGACCTGATAGTTCCCAAAGACTTCAAGGTCCCTGACTTCTCAAAGTATGATGGGACCGGTAACCCGTTGTTCCACTTGAAGAGCTACTGGACTAAGATGGCAATATGGTCCAAAGATGAAAGGTTCCTTGTTAGCTTTTTCCATGAAAGTTTAACTGACCTGCCTTGGACTGGTACATTCAGCTGGACCATTCGAGAGTCACGAGCTGGAGAATTGGCCGATCCGTTTATGAGCCAATACAAATTCAATCTCGAAGTGGCACCTACCCGAGAACAATTAAGCTCCATGAGAAGAAGAAGGATGAACCATTTAAGCATTACGCCCAAAGGTGGAGAGCCTCAGCCTAAGTTCAGCCACCACTCATCCCAGCTGAAATGTGTTCATACTTTTTGGGAACTTTAGGATCCCTTATATCGGGGCAATGGCAGGAGCCGCATACAAGGATTTCTCTAGCTCAGAACAGCTGGAGAAAGGATTGAGAGCCTGGCTAAGCCGGAAACTTCCTATGAGCCATGAGGAAGTAAAAAAGGATTCCGCCTAGAAAAAGGAGGCAGAAGTAAATTATGTGCAAGGTCAGCAATCTTTCATGCCAGGATATGCCTCGACACACCCAAGAACCCAAATACCATCCATCCCTCCTTACCCACTATACCAAGCCACTCCAACTCAAATACAATGTCATACCCCCAACCTCAAGTCAATAACATTCATATACGCCCATACCAACCAGTCGTCCAACATACACCTATAACCCAACCATACATCCTCAGAATTACCCAAATACCACACCACCACGGCCTAATACCCAAAACCAAAGTCGTTCTCGATTCCCAAACTTACCACCTTTCCCAAACTATCCATCTCAAATGCTGACCTTTTTCAACGGCTAGTTAATGCTCACCTGACTCTAGGATATCCTGTGCGCCCATTGGAACCACCATACCCAGCTTGGTATAACCCGACTTAACTTGCAAATATCATATGGATATAGCAGGGCATTCTATCGAAGATTGTGAAGGCTTTAAGACAGCCGTGAGAAAGCTAATTGCTTGCGGAGATTGGACTTTCAAGAAGAGTCAAAACCAGATATTGTCAATAATCCAGTTCCGAACCATGAAGGAGGAAGTCGGATAAATGCCTTGGAAATGGAGGAACCCTGGATTAAGAAAGTGTTGAGTCTTAGAACACCCATGGAGAAAATTTTCTTTGGTTTAAAGAAACTGGTGACGGATACGAGACCTGCTTTTGCAATGAAAGAGAATGAGAAGAATGATATGAAGTCAAACTGTATGTACCACTCTGAGGTTTCGGTCATGATATAGAAAGTTGTTGGGATTTTAAAGTTCGAGTTCAGAAATTACTCAACCTGGGTGTGATTCAGGCAAGAAGGAGGCCGAACTTCCTCGAGGAAGTAAATGTGATCGAGCGTTTTGTGCTTCGAGTGCCCCCGCTTAATCAGACACGAAGCCGGAAAAGGTAGTGATCACTATGAAGAAACCAACACCTTTTGTATATGAGGACACACATGCCGTACCTTGGAGCTATGAAACCAAGGTTGAGATGAAAAGTGATGAAGGGAAATCTCAAAGGCTCAAACAAGTGAGGAGGCGACTAATATCATGGAGGTGAAAGGAATAACAAGAAGCGGAAGGTGTACGGACCCAAAGAGCTAAAAGGAAAATTCGTGGACGAAGGAGATGTCAGAGAGAAGAAAAGGAAGAAGAGGAAGAGGAAGAATTCCTTAAAATCATGAAACAGAGCGAGTACGATATTTGGAACAATTAAAGAAGACTCCTGAGACATCTCTTCTGCGCTAATCCTGTCGTTGAGTCTCATCAAAAGGCAGGATTAAAGGTTTTAAAGGAAGCCTATGTCAAGCCCGGCACTTCATTGGAGAATATGGTAAATATGGTGGATCCAGTGAAACGTGTCAATATGATCACATTCTTAGATGAAGAAGTGGTGTCACGGGCTAACCCACAAGCATTACATATAACCCTCAAATGCAAAGGCCACATAGTGCCTAGAGTCCTTATTGACGGAGGATCAGGGTTAAATGTATTACCAGTGTCAACCTTGAAACAACTATCGATGAGTATGGATGATATATCACCCCAAGTGATGGTGGTGAAGGCTTTTGATGGGGCTAGGAAAAGCATTTTGGGGAGGTGGTGTTGCCACTAGAGATTGGACCAAGCAAATCAGAAGTGTTATTCCAGGTGATGGAGATTGGCTTAGATTACAATATGCTATTAGGAAGACCATGGATCAATGATATTGGTGCTGTCCCTTCAACCTTGCATCAAAAGGTTAAATATATTGAGAATGGATTAGTCGTGACAATCCATGGAGAAAGGGACATCATTGTGTCCAAACCAGCTCACTACCATATGTGGAGAATGTTGAGCCAATAGACGATAATTTGTGGCACAGCCTGGAGTTGGTGAAGCCTAAACATGAGTGCAGTGGATCCACAATGCAAAATGTTAATCAAATAGTGGCTCATATCATGGCTAAGAACGGATATTTACAGGGTAAAGGGTTGGGGTCACAACTGCAAGGTATCAGAATACCTATACCGACTCAAGAAACCCAACCGATTTGGCTTGGGATATGATGCATCATTATCAAAGGAGATGAGTGCCATGACCCTCCAACATGAGAATGATAAGAAGAAAGTAAGACAAATCCCTCACCTGAAGGAGACATTTCCAGGTCCTGCTGAGGTGATTATAGCTGGAAAAGTTCGCTCCTCTTGCCCTCGTCTCACCATCAATACCTTGGATATGGAGACAACTGAAGAAAGCAACAAGGTTTATGCTGCCAATGATGATGAAGTACGATGAATGGAACTGAACCAGGATTGATGTTATTGCTGCAAAGTAATTGTCTGTGTTGTAAAGGCTGTTTATGCTGTTATTTATGCTACTTAAAGACATCAGTTGAATAAAACTTGCATGTTTTTCTTTATTATCCTACTCATCTTTTACAATCTTTGTGTCTTCTATTCTCCTTCCGTTCTTTTTATTTTTATCTTTATTTTCTCAGCCCATTCATTTGAATTTTTCCGCATTACTTATCCACTATATTTTAGCATTCCAATCCACCATAATTGCTTTCCAGGAATCTAAATGCTATAGAAATTTTGCCACATGAAATGGACTTTGGAAGCCTATCAATTGATTCTCTTGCTGCATTCGATTGTGATAACCATGAATCTGAGGAGGATGAAGAAATTGTTGGGCAATTTTCTAATCTGGAGAAGACAGAAAAAGGGATTTGACTTAGACAATGAAGTGATTGAATTGATTAACATGGGCACTGAAGAAGAGAGAAGAGCTGAAAATAGAAAACCCCGAACGCGTAGAATGATTGCACTGTTGAAGAATATCTGGATGTCTTTGCATGGACCTATCATGATATGCCGGGTTTAGATCGGAAATAGCTTCACATAAGATCCCTTTGTATCCAGAAGCTGAGCCAAAAAGCAAAAGTTGAGAAGAATGCGACCTGACATGTCGTTGAAAATAAAAGAAGAAGTGACTAAACAACTAGAAGCTGGATTTCTGGAGGTATCAAGACACACTGAACTTGGTGGCTAACATTGTGCCCGTACCCAAGAAGGATGGAAAAGTGAGAATGTGCGTGGATTATCGGATCTAAACAAAGCTAGCCCAAAGGATGATTTTCCTCTCCCTCACATCGATGTCTTGGTAGATAATACCGCTGGAGTCACCGTTTTTCATTCATGGACGGGACTCCCTATATAATCAGATCCGATGGACATTCATGATAAAGGAAAAACTACTTTCATAACTCCGTGGGGAACATTTTGCTATAAGTCATGCCATTCGGATTGAAGAATGCCTGCCACCTACCAACGTGCCATGGTCGCATTGTTCCATGATATGATGCATAAGGAGATTGAAGTGTACGTAGATGATATGGTCGCCAAGTCTAAAGAGGGAGAAAGTCACGTGGCAATCCTGAGAAGGTTATTCGAAGGCTTAGAAATACAAGCTGCTTGAACCCAAATAAGTGCATCTTTGGAGCTTCTGAGGAAATTACTCGGATTTCATTGTTAGAGAAGGGATAAAGGTGGACCCCGAAGGTGAAGGCGATACAAGAGATGCCAGCTCCTCCAATCTGAACGGGAAGTGAGAAGTTTTCTTGGGAGACTCAACTACATTGCTAGATTTATTGCCAACTTAACTAGCACTTGCGAGCCCATATTCAAGCTGTTACGAAGCATCAGCTGGGAGAATGGAATGAAGAATGCCAAGAGGCCTTTGACAAAATAAAGGCTTTATGAAACCTCCAGTTTTGATCCCGCCTACGCCTGCCGTCCTTTAATATTGTACCTCAGGATTGCCCACGTCAATTGGGGCAATGTTGGGACAGGATGACGAGTTGGAAAGAAGGAACATGCCATTTATTATCTGAGCAAGAAGCTTAATGACTGTGAATCCCGCTACTTGACAATTGAAAAGACTTGTTATGCATTAGTGTGGACTTCCAAAAGGCTGACAGGACATGTTATACTACACTACTTGGCTAATCTCTCGAATGGATCCACTAAAATACATATTTGATAGTCCTCATGTGTCATTAAGAATGTCGAAGTGGCAAGTGATATTGTCAGAATTTGATATTAAGTATGTGACCCAAAAGTCTGTCAAGGGAGGTGCAATTGCTGATCATTTAGCTGAAAACCCTTTGGAGGATGCACAACCCACCATGGCTGAATTCCCTGAGAACGAGGTGCTTGGAAGGAGAAGATGAAGAAGAGGAGAATATGTGGAAGATGTATTTTGATGGAGCCTCAACATGAACGGATGTGGAGTAGGAGCTGGAGTAGTGTCACCAGCTGGAAGGGACCCAATTTCTATCAAACTAGATTTTGAATGTACCAACAACATCGCAGAATATGAAGCATGTGCGAATGGTTGCAGGTTGCAATTGACTTGGGAATCAAAGAATTAAAAGTCTTTGGAGATTCGGCACTCATTATCTACCAAGTTAACGGACAATGGCAAACAAAGGATCCAAAATTGGTACCTTATCAGAAGTACTTGTCTCGATTAGTTGAGCACTTTGATGATATATCGTCTCTCACTTAACTCGAGACAAGAACCAATTTGCGGACGCATTGGCAACTTTGGCTGTAATGACTAAATTGGAAGTCCACCGATGTCCAACCTATCCATGTAGAGATGCAAGGTGAACCGGCATATTGTGGTAGTGTGGAGATTGAGTCACGGCTTAGCCCTGTATCATGACATCAAGCAGGATATTCAAAAGGGAGAATACCCAATTGGGGCAAATGAGGTGAACAAGAACATCCGACTGGCCATGTCCTTTTTCCTAATGGTGACGTCCTTTATAAGAGGAATCATGATACTACTCTCCTCATGTGTAGATGCTCATGAAGCTCGAATAATCATGGTTGAAGTCCACGAAGGGATTTGTGGAACCCATGCCAATGGACACATGATGGCACGCAAAATCCTAAGGAGTGGTTATTATTGGTCCACCATGGAAAGCGACTTTATCAACTATGTTCAGAAGTGCCACAAGTGCCAAATATACGCAGACCGAGTCAATGCTTCTTCAGTTACATTACATAACATGGTATTCCCTGGCCTTTCTCGATGTGGGGCATGGATGTCATCGGCCCAATTAATCCCAAGGCATCCAATGGTCATCGTTTCATTTTGGTAGCGATAGACTATTTCACTAAGTGGGTGGAAGCTTCGTATGCCAGGATCACGCAGAAAGTGTTTCTTAGATTCATCAAAAGGACATTATCTGAGATATGGGATCCAGAAGGATCATCACAGACAATGCCCCTAACCTCAATGGTGCTGAAGTTCAAAAATTTTTCGAGACTTTCAAAATCAAGCACCACAACTCAGCTCTTATAGGCCGCAGATGAATGGCGCGGTGAGGCCGCAAATAAAAATGTCAAGAAAATTATCGCCAAAATGGTGGTGAACTATAAAGACTGGCACGGAATACTGCCATATGCACTACATGCATATCGCACCAACATACGGTCAAGCACAGGGCAACTCCCTTCTCATTGGTGTATGGAATGGAAGCTGTATCCCCATAGAAGTGGAAATCCCGTCATTAAGGGTTCTGATGGAGGCAGAATTGGAAGAATCTGATTGGGTGAAGGCTCGATATGAAAAGTTGAACATGATTGAAGAGAAAAGACTTGCTATTTGTCATGGCCAATTGTACCAAAGTAGAATGGCTAAAGCTTTTAACAAGAAAGTTCGTTAGAGATTTTTATCCAGGAGATCTGGTTCTGAGAAAATTCTCCCAAATCAAGAGGATGCAAGGGGAAAATGGGCTCCGAGTTATGAGGGTCCTTACATTGTCAAGCAAGCGCTCTCAGGCGGGGCATTGATTTTGCAAGACATGGATGGAAAAGAATTGCCTAAACCAATCAACACCGATGCACCAAAAGGTTTTATGCTTAAAAAGATGCGGAAGAAGCCCGTTAGGTCAAAAACTAGAAAGAGCGGCCTAAGCAAAAATTAGGGCAAAACAAAAAGGAAGAAAAATAAAGAAAAAGCTCGCTAGGTCGAAAACCCGAAAGGCGGCCTAGGCAAAAATTAGAGCAAATAATAGGCATCATCTTAAACAACTCACACTTGGGCAGCTTCCGTGTTGAACATGTCTGTGAGCCAAGCAAACCAAGACTGAAACTTGGGCAATTTTTGGGGATCAAGAGACGAGATTGAGGAGACAATGGTTATGACATTGATTTGCTGCAAGAAATCAATTGAATAAGTTACTAAGGACCAGAACTTGGGCAAAATTTCATGCTTGTAGCAATCCAGTTTTCATGTAATTTTGTTTCCTTTTTCGAAACATGTTGCAGCAATAAAACTTTTCATTCAGTTAATCCTTCCATTTTCCTTTGCATGCATGTTTATTTATGATGTCTTGAGTAAGTATAAATTTAAGTGTAAATTATGTAACCCAATAATGCTTAGCAACACATCAATGACTAATTTCACACAAAGAGAATTCAGAGCTTCAAGTAGGCTTAGTGGAAAAGTAATCACCATGCTAAAAAGGGAAAAGAGAGAAGAAGGAGAATGGGAAGAGGTGAGCAAGGTTCAGAAGAAAGGAAAACCTTATGCATACTAGAAAATCCAGTGCGGGAATTACGAGTTTGATCGGTTAAAGTTTTCCTCGAGGTTTGCTCAATTTAGTTACCGTTAGTTTTTCAAAAATGTGTTTGAAATAAATGAAAATGGATGATAAATTCATGACTTTTGCACATAATCTAAAAGGAAAAAGGATGTCTTATTTGCCAATTTCATTTTAGTCGGCCAGATCGCCAATTTCAATTTCATTTCATGTCGGTTTAGATTGCCAATTTACCTTTTCAATCGGCCTAGATTGCCATTTTACATTTCAATCGGCAGATTGCCAATTTCATTTTACATTTCATGTTGGCCTCAGATTGCCATTTTACTTTTCAGTCGGCCATAATTGCCATTTTACATTTCATGTTGGCCTCAAATTGCCAATTTACCTTTTCAATCGGTCTCATAATTGCCATTTTACATTTCATCGGCCTCAGATTGCCATTTTAATTCCCATTTGGCCTCAATTGCCATTTTACATTTCAGTGCCTTATTTGCCAATTTCAACTTTATTTCATGTCGGCTCAAATTGCCAATTTTACATTTGTGTTGGTCCAGAATTGCCAATTCCTTTTCAATCGGCCTATAATTGCTTTTAATTTCCATCGCCATAATTGCCAATTTACATTTCCCTGTCAGCCCCATTGGCTTTTAAATTTCTTTAAATTTCTGCGACCTCGTTGGCTTTTAAATCCCTGGAGGTTTTTTTTATTTTCCTGCAGCTTGTTGGCCTTTAATTTCCTGCAGCTTTACTTTTTTGCGTGTACAAATGAATGTCACATTTCTTGTCACTCATATATCTTGGTTTCTAATTGCATTGCATGTGCCTCTCATGAATATCTAGTTTCTTTCACTATTTGAATTTAATCTTTCTTGTTTTCAATTTCATGCATTGCCGAACAAAACCAATGTTCATGCTTTACTCATTCCTTATCAATATAAAAACTTAGGTTTTTCATATTTTCTTATAAGAAATAAGCAAAGAGGGGCAACTGTGAACACTCATTTTGTCCAGTCATTAAACAATAAAACCCAAAAATTGGCATATTTTTCAGTGTGAAGAATATTCATTATCTTTTTTACCAATATTTCTTTACTTTTGAGCCAAAACAAAAATAAAATTAAAAATTAAAAAAAGGAAAAAAGGAACAGAAGGGGTCTGCTCACTCCTACCCATCCCCTGCCAAAATACATGCGAAGCAATAGAAATAAAAAAAAGGGGTGGCAGCATTTTTCATGGGCTCCTCCCTACAATGACAGTGCAAGAATGGGCAAAGAAAAGGCGTGGGGAGCAAGGTCGTGCAGCTCCCCTACATTCCCAGAAGAGCATGGGAATATTTTCTGTTAAAGGAACAAGCTCAAGATATAAAGGAGGGAGAAGGGACAATCAGGAGAGGATTCTCATGATCACTTGCAACCAAACCAATTCCCAGCTTAGCCATTTCCATCATCATCACAAAACCATCATCTCCATATACATCCCTCTCATCAATAACCACAAAGCCATCATCATCATCATAGACATCATATAGCCATAATCACAGCCTTCACCCTCACCCCCAACATCACCGCCACCATTGCCTTCAACCACTATCACATAAACCACAAACCATTATCATCACAACCATCCATCATTATCTCCATCAACCTTGCCCATCATAATCATCAACACAATCCCAACCCAAGTCAAAACCAGGAACAAGTCACAACCAAATCTTCATAAAACCCAATAATAAAATACAGAAAGGAAGAAAAGAGAGGCATCCTTCACGCGACCGTCGCGCGAACCTCTCCGTCGCGACACCTAGGCCGCACCCCACTCCCCAATAGGACCAGCCTAGCCTTGTGGCTGTTTACCGCAAACCAGCTCAGGCTTCGGCCGCGCCCCGCTCCCGTCGCACTTCCAAAATCGTTCTCCGCCAGACGCCAACGCCGCTTGTGGCGTAACCCGCGCCTAGCACATCAAGCTCCGCCCTGATCTCCCTCGCCGCCCCCATTTCTCCCTTCCTCGCGCCCTGCACCCCCAGCATCCCACTTCGCCCCCAGCTTACCCTGCAAAGCCCAGCCCCCATCGCGCCAGTGCCACGTGAGCCAAGAGGAGGACCTTTGCGCCCACCTCCGTGCCCTCACTCTCACGAATCCAAAGGTCGCCGCGAGCTCGCCTACAGATCGCTCCGTGACCACGTGGAGTTCGCAACCACACGAACCTCCTTCCTCCTGCATATCCTTCGAGGTCCACCTGAAGTCCGACGCCACCTTTGCCCCCACCTCCACCGCCCCCCCTGTGCTCAACCTCCCCATTTCTTCCGCTTTCACTTTGGCACCATAATTAGGTTGTAAATTGGGAATTGATTTTTTGTTTTGTTTGGCCTTGATTTGAGTTTAAGTTGAGGTGATTTAATCATGGGTCAAGTCCTCATTTCTTTTCTGGGCCTTAAGTATTTTAGGATTGTTTTTTTTTGTGACTTTTGGGTCTCTTTGTTTTTTGAGGGTTGGAAACTCGTTCTTGTTTTTGTAGCTTAACTTTATTTCTAAATAATAATAATAACAATAATAATAATAACAATAATAATAATTAAGAATCTAGTTTTCTAAATTTCTCCCACTCCAGGCAATGATCAATACGTGATTGAGTAATAAATGTTATCTTCACTGTTATCAAGTCATGGAGATTCATTGAGTAGCCTAGTGTAACTTAATTCTCTCCTTAGCACGGATTTTATTTTCAAAATTTCTTATTCTCTTATAAAAAAATTTTATACACATTTTTTTCCCTAATGATAAAAAATGGTGAATTAGCTATATGCTATCTTCATTATTATTCAAATCATAAGGATTTATTGAGTGGCCAAGTGCTAACTTAAATCCTACTCAATAGTGGATTTTGTTTTAAGAAAATACTTCTTTGAAAAATGTTTATTTTGTAAATTAAAATTCTTAACACAAATATTTTCTACAGGTTACGTGACTTTGAGTTTCTCATTGCACCAGAGGGTACGTAGGAGCAAGCGCCCTGTCAAGTCAAAATTAATTTTCCTTAAATTGTTTTGTTTAAATTGTAAATATGTTTTTTCCTTATTCACCTATTTATTTATTTAGAAAAGGGTTATTATTTAATTTGCACAGTGAATTAGGTACGTCGAAAGAGATGTATTAGGGTGCATAATTCTTACCCTTCCCTATGCATAACCGACTCCGAACTCAAATCTGGTTTCAAAGACTACCTTTTTAATAAATGGGTTTTTCCACGTTTTTCGCAACTTAATAAACTTGGTGGCGACTCCAATTTTTAAATAAATTTTTCGCCGTCCCGTCACAATCCGCGCGAGAACTTGGTCCTTATACAAATGATTTAGGTATGAGCCTCAGAAGAACGGTATGCTTATGGAATCTCATACAAGACCTTCATGAGGCCAAAAAACCTTTAAAGCGCCCTCAATTACCACCTATTTCCTATTTTGAAATTCGTGCCCCCTCTACTATTCCTTGCTTCCTGGAGGGAAGGAAAGCGGCCTTCGAGTGCCATGTCTGAGTACAAGTTCCAAGCAGAATTAAGGTGCGAGTTCCGGCTTCCTCCGCCGACGTCATACGTGCTCCGCCTCCTCTCCTAGACCTATTTCTTCTCGCACCGCGCTTCTCAACTTGTGCCTCATACTTCAAAGCCTCCTAGAGCCTCCATCTCTCTCCTCCTATTCCGCGCGTGACCGCCTTGTCCACTTCTCATCCTACGTGCACCCATCTTTCACCTCTGCCCTTTGTGATTCGCCACTCTTTTAGCTATCCCTTATTCTGATGTTGTTATCACTTCAAATATTTTTTGCTTATTCAATTATCTTGTTGATTTGTTCATTATTTGTTAGGCACGCCTGTGGTCACTTTAGTATCGTTTCAATCCATCCGCCTATGCCGCATGATCTTCTAGGTAGCCCGATGTTCCTAGGGTGTGAGTGTTGAGGTGAGCGAGGTTTGTCCTTCTTCCTCCTTACTACCAACCACAGGGTCCTTGGCAAAGTGCTGCCAACAAAAGGAGGTGGCGTTATCGCTTCAAGTGGTATGCCATTACTTGGTGACCCAGCTTCAGGGCCTGTTGCGAAGAAGGAGTCGTGACGGTTTACCCCCGCTCCTA
>JAMLFY010000010.1:7204921-7364762 GCA_030441495.1 Dalbergia oliveri
GGATTTTCAAACCATTTCTAGATCACTTTCTCATTGGTGACATCTAGTGTACTCTAGGAGTGAAGAGGAGCATGAGCATCACCTTTGGATCATTTTCCAGACCCTAAGAGGTAGTTATATGCTAATTTTCGAAGTGTAAGTTTTATCTTAATTCAGTGGCATTCCTTGGGCATATAGTGTTCAAGGACGGCATCCTAGTTGACACGAAGAAAGTTGAAGCGGTTTATAACGTTGAGACCTTCTAAAATTTCAAAGATCTGGAGTTTCCTTGGTTTGCTAGGTTATTATTGGAGATTTGTTAAGGATTTCTAGGAGCGAAACGTTGACCAAGTTAACTCAAAAAGGTATTAAGTTTCATGGTCGGATGCTTGTAAAGAGCTTTTGAGGCTTAAGACTTGTTTGAGCATAGTCCTGTTCTTGTGTTGCCGGTAGGTGCTTTCGGTATTTATGATGCCTCTATTGGACTTGGCTATGTTCTTATGCAGGCATGGTCGAGTGGTGGCTTATGCATTTAGGAGCTCAAGAGGCATGAGAAGGTTATTTCACGTATGATTTAGAGATAGTAACAATGGTCTTTGCCTTGAAGATTTGGAGGCACTATTTATATAGGGAGACATGCGAGATCTTCACGATTAGAAGAGTTTGAAATATATCTTCCAGCAAAAGGACTTGAATCTCAGGCAGCAAAGATGGTTAGAGTTATTGAAAGACTATGATTGCACCATATCTTATTATCCAAGGCCAATGTGGTGGCAGATGAATTGGTAGAAAGTCTGGCAGTTTGACCCACATAGCACCCTTGAGGCAGCAGTTGATAGATGATATCGTAAGCTAGAGGCAAAGGGAGTCCGTTTGGACTAGATGAGTCAGGAACTTCTTGCTCACATTAGGGCCTAGTCAACCTTAATGGAGCAGATCAAGGCACAGCAAAGGGAAGACCCCAAGTTGGTTAAGATCATGGAGAATGTGCAAGAAGGGTGAACTTGAGTTTTCGGTTGATATGGAGGGTGTGTTGCGCTTTGGTGACCATTTACGTGTACCCAATATGGGTGGGTTGAAGAAAGAATGATGGAAGAGTCCCATAGTGCAACATACTTCGTCCACCGGTTTAGCCAAGATGTATCAAGATCTCAGACAACAATACTAGTAGGAAGGTATGAAGAGAGACATTGGTGACTTCGTGACGATGTTTTATGTGTCAGCAAGTCAAGGTTGAGCACCAAAGGCCTGCGGCTTGCCCGATAGAGATCCAAAATGGAAGTGGGAGAGGATAACCATGGACTTTGTAGTCGGGTTATCTCGGACTACTAGAGGTTTTGACTCCATATAGGTAATTGTGGATAGAATGACCAAGTCGACTCACTTCCTTCCAGTAAAGATGACTTTCATGAGTTGAGGATGCCCAGCTATATATAGATGAGATTGTTAGACTTCATGGCGTGCCAATGTCGAATCATATCAGATAAAAGGTCTTAGTTCACTTTGTGGTTCTGGAGAGTTTTCACGAGGCTTTCGGGACTCGTGTGGACTTGACTACAGGTTTTATCCGACAGATGGCCAATTAGAGGACTATCTAAACGTTAGAGGACATGCTCAGAGCTTGTGTGTTAGACTTCAGTGGGAGTTGGTGTAACCACTTGCCACTTATAGAGTTCTCGTACAACAATAGTTACCAAACTAGCATCTAGATGGCACCGTTAGAGCGTTGTATGGTAGATGTTGCAAATCTCCCATTGGATTGTTTGAGCTTAGGGAAGCTAAAGCCCTAGGCCCGTATCTAGTGCAAGAACTCTAGAAGGCTCAACTATTAAGAGAATGGTTACTAGCAACTCATTCTAGACAGAAATCTTATGATAATTGGTGTAGAGACTTAGAGTTAGTTGTGGGTGATCATGTGTTTCTGAGGTCTCTCATATGAAGGGAGTAGTGAGGTTCGGTAGCAGGAAAATTAAATCCATGCTATATCGGCCATTTTAGATTTAGAAGAGTTGGAGCAAGCTACAGATTGGCATTCCTCCCAATTTATTAGAGATCTATCTAGTTTTCATGTCAGCATGCTCAAGAAGTATATGCCCAATCAGTCTTATGTGCTCACGCCACAAGCGGTTCAAGTTGATAAGAGCTTGTCATACGAAGAAAAACAGTTGCCATTGTGGATAGGCAGATCAATAAGCTATAAGGATCAAGTATCCGCATCTTTTCCCTCCTTAAGGTATGTTTTAAGATTTGGGGACCAAATCTCTTTTAAGGGGGAGTATGTGATACCAGAGATACATGTGTCAGTAGATTTTTCCTTACAACCTAAGACCAGGGTGCACCTATATTGTTGGGTCCTGAATTTCACTAAGTCTGGATCCTACATGTCCTTGGAGGTCTATATGATAGAGCCACATTCTTCGGATCAAAAGTCCGATAATTGTTCCTAAAGAAAATAAGTTAAAGAGCTATTTTTAATGAATTTTATGAAACCTTTAAACGTTTCGTTTTAGCCCACAAGTTTAAAAAATCTTGAAGATTCCCTAATTTGAACTAAAACTCAAAATTTAGATTTTGAGTTGTTGGGATTTTGATTTTTATGATATTTTATTTGAATCCAAATGGGGGGTATTTCCTTATTTACATTTATGTTTTAAAATTAATAGAGTAAAATAAATGACGACATTAACTTATAAGTGAGTATTGAGACAACCTACATGCCAAATGATAAAAAATATAAAAGCTGGGTGAACTGACCGCCACAGCGGTCAGGACTTAGAGCTGTCAGTGTGTGAAACGCGGGATTTGGGTGGTATGAGGACTGCTATTGGACTCGTAAGTGGCATGGTCAGGCATGAGGATGCCTGACCACTACAGAGCGGTTAGGAGCGAAGTAGTCCCTTTAGTGTGGATGTGAAATGCTACCATTTCGCGTAGTGAACCCCATTTTAAACACCCCAAATTGGGATTTTCATCCCATTTTGAAATCCCCTCTTCTCTAAACCCTTCCTAATCTCTTTCACAAAATCTAACCCTAATCCTTCTTCCTCCAAGAGATCAAAAGTGAGATTTTATGGGTTTTTGTTGTCCCTTTCTTCTCCATTTTATATCCTAGAGTATGAGTTGTTGTTTGTCTCCATTGTTGTCAAGTGGGTGTGCTCCTCCAATGTTATAAGAGTTATATTTGGGCTGTCTAGATTGTTAAAGTCTAATCTTGAGTTTGTGACTTTAATGGCAAACATTGGTGCCATCTCTTCCCAGAAGCTTTTTGGTGTTGACACCATCACTTTTTCCCATCCAGGTGAATGAGTTCAAATCCTATAATCCTTATGTTGGCCATTAAAGCTATTTTCTTTAAATTGTGGCATAATTACATGATTTTACTAAGTTTATGAAAATGATGATTTTCACTAGAGCATGAAATATATGTAAATGTAAACTCATGGGACCATTATTGTCACAAATGAATTTATTAAAAAGCCAGAGTAGGAATATGATTATATTCAAAGGAGTTATGACTTCCATGATGATATCCAAGAGTGTTATATTTTATATAATAGAGATTGAATTCAAAGCAAAGTCTAGTATATAGTTTTGAGTTTAATTAGTTTTTATGATTTAGAGACTAAACGATAGTCATAGAAAATAGACAACAAATTAAGCTTAAATCCGATCGTTAATCTTGTTACAAGTTATCCTTAGAGGACAATCTCATAGACAGAGATTTAACCTAGTGAGGTGTCCAATTTAGATCCTAAAGGAAGAATAGAGTAGAGGATTTGTTATGCTGTGGTTGATATGCATAACGAGAAAATATATTTATATTATTATGAAATGCATTATAGAGATTCCCGTTTCTCTATTAGAGTAATGTTGTTTATGTTTCTAGAGAATACAAATTTTAGACTTGTTATGTTTACGTATATGAATCTGATTTCAAGAGTTGATTGCACTAACAAAATTGATGATTTTATATATGCATTATTATTCTTGTTGTTATCCCATGCCAGAGTTATAGGTGGAGCATACTCATTGAGTTTTAGATAAAACTTACTCATCTCATTTCTTCCATTAGGACAATAGTTGCTATGGGTTCTTTCTTCCACCTCTCCCCCAGGAGAGAAATTCAGTTAGAAAGCTTCACTTTGGAGTGAAGTGTTTTTTTGCATTTTGCTTAGAGATAGAGTGCTTCAGGATATGCAAATAGGGTCCCTGACCATAGAGATAGATTTGCATTGATTTATTATGATCATTTTGTATTGGCATAATTATGATTTTCATGGTGTGTTTGTATAGAGCAACTCATATAGTTGTATTATAGAAAGATTTTAGAGTTTGGTTATGAAATTTATTATGAACTTGATTTCAAAGAGCTAGAGATTTGTATCTAGATGTTTTTATATTACTTTGAAAATGGATTTATTATTACTATATATATATAGAGACTCTAGAGATCACAAGACTTACATGGAAATGAGACTCTCACGTGGGTCACGTTTCCAAGTTTGGTCATGATACAACCTTTTTTTTTCATATAGGAGTAATTGTCTTAAGTATTCACACTTATATGTGCATAACATCATCATCAAGTTCACATAGTATACAAAATAGCAAGCCACTAACATTTCATCATAGTTTCAACTCACTAGCATGCTTGTCCAAAATTTCAGCCTTGAAGAAAATTATAGTTAAATTACTAAACATTATGAATGGCGAAATAATTTTCAGAGTTAGTTTAATGTATCTATGAGGTTCTATAAAAATTTCAAAGAAAAATAAAGACTTTAGCTATATTGACAAAATTATACAAATTCGGATGTCAGTAATCACTTAATACTATAACAATTCAAGGTTGGACCTCAAGGTGTCCACAACATTCTGAAAATTTGAAGTCAAAATTTGATCATTTGATATAGTAACAAAATTAGACAAAATCAATGCTTTAGAATTGGCTGCTAGGCAGGAAATATGACCTCAGTTTCTAAATTTTTAAAAATAGTAAAAATATTCAAATAAACTCAAGAAATATAATGGAGATACCTTTATATGTTATCTTCATCATATAAAAATTTGGGCTCAAAATCATGTCTTCTACTAAGTGAGAAAAATCGTGTAAAATGACTTGTCTGCTTGAAATCCGAGTTTCTAACAACATAACTTACAACTTCTTTTGACAAAAAGTATTTCCAACAATATCAAATTAATCCACCTATGCAAACACATCAACACTATGTGTAACCATCCAATAAAACCAAAATTCTCAAGCTTAAACGTTCAAATAATTTTCAAAACCAATTTTGAAAAAGAAAAGTTGAAAAAGAAAACTACTTGTTGCTTGGAGATCTTTGCACTTATCTTAGTTCTTCAGTGCTTTTCCACCCAATCTTCTATGAAGACCACCAAACACCCCCTTAGGCAGGAACTAATAGCTACTCTTGGTGGTGAAGTGAGATGAGGATTCTATTTTGAAGGTTGATTTGAGGGTGTCAAGAGCTAGGTTGGAGTTTGTTCTTTGATTATGGATTCTTGGTGTTGTAACTTGAGGTTTCAAGCTAGGTTATGGTATTTTGATGGAGATGAAAGTGAGAAGGCTATAATGGGAGGTGCTGCCAAATTTAGAGGAGAAGGGTAAGAAATGTGGTTTTTATTTTATTTATATAAGATTTGTTATGATTTTTAACCACAAATAAATATTACTTTGTAATAAAAATTAAAATTTTATGTGGCTATAATTAAATCTTAACAAAGCAATGGTGTGACACCCTCTTTGCCACACATTAACTAAAAAGTTTACTTTCTAAACTTCATATAGTGCAAGAAATCATACATTTAAATTTTACTGAACTAGTGAGATATTAGTTTCTGGTTGAAATTAAAATTAATGAAAGACCAAGATTAAAACTTACTCACTAAGTTTTAATCCATGTCATCCACTTGGCTCAACATGAGCTGGCTTACTTAAATTTAGTAAGCAAGTTATTCTTTGGTGTTAAACTTGCACATCGATATTTCAAATGGGTACAATATTCCTACCAAGAACAAAAAATATCTTTACTTGGGTCCCACAAGGCACTATTCATGTTTCTATTTTTTTCCCCACTTATTCTCATAATCACAAAGCCCTCAAAATTTTTGAAATCCTTATTAATAAGGATTAAATTAATCTTTGAATAACTTCAGGCGTTACAACTAGTAGCATTATAAACTTCCAAAGTTGGTCAATGAACTAAATCTGATTGATCAACTCCTATTTGGTAGAAAGTTTACTTGGAAGAGGTGGCATTCATGGAGGCTATGTGGGGATGGGTTTCCTTGACATTAAAATTCCCTGCCTTAAATTAAATGCTCAAGGTCTGATCATGTTCCTCTTTTAGTTGAGGTACAGGCAATTGGACCCAAACCTTTTAGGTCTTTAGATGTTTGGTTCTCATATTCAAATTTCAAAATGATAGTTCAGTGAATGGAAAAGGTTAGATGATTTAGATTTTGGAGAAGTCTAGGAGCTAAAGCTCCTATAAGAAAATGTAATAAAGAAGTATTTAGGAGCATTGAATATAGAATAAGCACAATTTGGAGGATGAACTGAGGATTATGGAGGTAAAGATCGGAAGAGGAGAGGCATATGAAGAGAGCCTAGCTAGACAGAAAGCTATTAAAAGCAGCTTTACAAATGTTATGAAAGTAGAAGGCATTTTGGAAACAACCATCTAGAGAAAAGTACATTATGGAATGGATAAGAATTCCAAATATTTCCACACATTAGCTACCATGAAAAAGATGAGAAAATATATTCAAGAAAAAAATTGATGGGCATTCAAAAGAAATTAGGAAAGATAAAAAGGGAGTTAAGGCTATTCTTTAAGAGTTATACAAAGAAACAAAATCTTTATAACTTCTTTCCAGAAGGATTGGTTAATAAAATTTCAATATTGGAGGCAAATAACTTAGAAGTGTTACCAACGTTGGAACAAATTAAGTAACCTAGGATTGTGAATCATCTAAAGAACCTGGCTTTAATGGATTTAATCTAAACTTTGGTTACAAAATGTGGAAAATAGTTGGAGAAGACTTTGGAAAAATGGTGAGTGATTTCTTTGTCTTTAGATGATTACGCTGTAAATATGACATGGGTGACATTGGTGCAAAAGGTTGAAGGGGAAAAGATGAAGGACTTGCATCCAATTAGTATGGTGGGTTGTGTGTACAAAGTCATACCCAAAATGCTATCATAAAGGCTTAAGGGGTTACGCAAAAATTGGTGGGTGAAGAGATATCCACCTTTATGTAAGGAAGATCTGGATGATACCCTCATTACTAATGACAGCCCGTTACTTAAGGAACAAAGGTGTTATTGTGAAGTTGGACTTTAAGAAAGCATATGACTCAGTTAAATGGTGTTTTGTGGATCCCACTTTGGAGAGAATGAGCTTTGGTGCTAAATGGAGGATATGGATTCAAGAATGCATTACCACTGGATTTGTGCCTATTCTTATAAATGGTTCTCCATCAAAACCATTTCATTTTACTTAGTCCAAGTTTTTTGGACCATAGACAGTGGGAGAAAATCTATTCCAACTATTACATGGAGTATTATTCAACTCTTGAAAGAAGCTAGGAGGTCCTGGTATTGGTGACATTTTGCATAAGAATGCTACCATGCTTATAAATGGTGGTTGAGATTTGTAGAAGAACAACCATTATGAAAGAGTTGTAAATTTTTGTAATGAGTTGTCCCTTTCAAAACCCATCTTGGGGAAATTTGAAAGAAGAAAGGTGGTCCGTGGCACTCTATTTGCAATATTTGGAAGATGAATAAAGAAATAGAAAAGATTATTACTAGTGGTTTGTGGATGTGCATGGGTGATGGAAATAAAACTTTATTTTGGGAGGATCATGGATTGATAATATATGTCTTAAGGATGAATACCTTAGACTCTAAGTAGTATCATCCCAAAAAAGTGACCTTTGAATATTGTTTTTGGAATGGGTGTGGGTAGGTGTGGAATCTCTAATGGAGAGACAAATTTTTGAGTGGGAGAAACACTTTTAGATTAGTTTAAGTTTTTGCTTTTTGCAGGTTTTGCTTAATGTAGGAACAGAGGATAAATGGGTATAGAGACAACATCAAAGTTGGATCTTCTTCAGTCAAATCATTCATATAACAACTTGATGTTGGAATGGCATATTAATTGGAAGCTTAGAGTATCTTTAGAAACTTATGGAGGGTCCTTATTCTTTCGAGGGTGGAATTGATGGTCTAGTTTGCATTACTTGGTAGATTAAAAACCAAAGACTACATTCACAAGCTTGAGATTTTCAAGGTGACTCTTTAAGGTGCGTTTTGTGCAATGCTAAAGACGAATCCATCAACCATATATTCTTACACTTGTAGCCTTACATGGAAAGTTGGTTGTTTTGTCTTACAAGAGAGGTGGTCTACCTTGGGTTATACGTTGTGATCTTAAATCTATGTTTGATTCTTGTTATGTTATGCTAGTGAAAGGAAGCCATATAAAGGGGTGGATTAAATTATTCTTTGCAATCATTTGGTCAATTTGGTGGTTTAGAAATAATATTGTTTTCAAGGATGAGATAGTTAATCGAAAAGACCTAATTCAAATTTTTTTTTATCACGATATAGTTGGTCTATGGAACTTTTCAAGTAAAATGATCACAACCTTTCTAACAATATGAGTTCACAGTCAAATAAAAGGCTTCCATTGAGTACAAAGGCAATAAGAAATTTATGTTGGTGGCTATTCTTGAAATACTACCCTCAAAAGGATCTATATAGGAGGGGGAGTATAGCAATCTAAGGAGTATATTTGGTATTGCCATATATTAGATTTCATTGCAACTAATCCAATCTCAAAGGCTGAAGTTGTCTTTGAAAGTGTCCATTGACTTTGTCCTAAATGAGTTAGGGTATGATGCTGCTTTGATTGGAATTAAAACTATTTTTTATGATCCTTGATGTTTGGTTTAAAGAAGGAAAAAAGATATTTTAGGATCAAAGATTTATTCAGAAATTCCTTTCTAGGCCTCCTGGAAAAAAATGTAGAATTTCTCTTTGGTGTGTAACCCAAAAATGAATCAAAAACTTTTCCATGGTTGGTTAGCAGGTGCAATCGAACATAAAGAAGGTTGTGTAGCTCTGAGTGCAAGGTATAGGTGACAAGGTGCCCTATGGTTGAGAAGATGGTGTCACAAGAATCTGTTTACTGTATATCTACGTGGATGTTAGGCCTCAAGATTCTTAGAAGATCTTGTTCAATCTTGTTTATAGAGGAATGAGTTTTCTACCCTGGTAGCCTGGTGGCCGTCCTTTGATGTTGTGACTGATGATAAATCTTACTTGAAGAGGTGGCATTTATACATATTGCTTGATCTCATTATGTTTTGATGTTGTTCTCCTTTTAAAAGCTTGCAAATGGGTTAGGAAGTTTGGTGGAACAAATGGCTTCTTGCTTTTGGTTCACACTTATCTTATCAAGTGATGCACATGGCCTCTATTACTTTAGTGTGGCAAGTGGGAGGCTATGCATAATTTTTTCTTTTGTTGTATAGGTATTTGGGTTCTCATGGGTTTATGATAGGGTTTTTATATGTTGTTTAGATTCTATCCTATCCTTGACGTTAATGTTGAAGGGAATGGTGAACAGAGGATCTGTGCGGTCATAGTATTTATTTTCTATGGGGATAGGTGACAATTTTTTGCTTTATCAGGTGTTGTGTATTTTTTTATGTTCTTATGCATTGATTAATACTCTTTCGCCCTACCTTGCTTTAGGCATCGAGCTAGTTTAATAGTTATGAAAAAAAAAGGAAGGGGGAGAGGGTCACTAGACCACATGGAAAGGATGAACTTACCTAGTCGACTCCTCAAATAAGTCTAGGAAAGGGCATTCAAACAAAGAGAGGTGAAAAAGGACAGTGCTAGGGTTTGTTTCTATCATAAATTGAAAAAAATGCAACGAATTTTAACTATATTATGAAATTTTTTGTTTACAGTGAAACTTCACCCAAGAAATTATAAAATTACAATATGCAGGCAAGCAAGCCCCAAAGAACAAACTATATAGCTTAAGGAGATGCATACAAGAACTCCATTGAAGAAAGTGATCTCAATTGGAAGCCTATAGCCAAATTCAACTAAGTTATCTACTCATATGTTTGGCTCACGGAAGGTATACATAATCTCAACATTCTAATAATTCCAAACAAGGTTTCTAATAGTTTTTACGTGGAAAAAAACCTTGATTTATTGTATAAATTATGTAGCTTGAATATGCTTCTTGCCAAAGATTTATGTATCCATATATACTACAAGCAAACTAGAGGCCCCAAAACACTTCCTACATCTTAGCTATCTTTATTGAGCATGTTCCAAGTTAAAACTCAAATTTGCCACAAATGAACCATCATGATGCCAAATGACACCTCCATATGAAACTGCTAAAGACTTACCAAGAAAAGTGTCAACCTTCATTCAAAGCTCCCACCCTTTGGGGCAATGTTGTCCAAATAAGTTGACTAATTGAAATCGAAGGAATGATTTGTTTAGCTTTCCTCGCAAGAACAATATTTGTAGTCCTTAGTTAAGGTTTGTCCTTTAATTTTGATGCTCATGTGATGTAAACCTTTTAACACTCTAGTCCAATCAAATTCTTATATTTGTATGACCTTTTAAGTAGTGGGAATTTGGACTGTCCAATGTAGTAGGGTGGTGCCAATTTATAAGGAAACAAAAATACATTTCGACATGTGGCAAGATTCAATTTTTTTAATTATATTTGATAAATATATTATATATATATATATATATATATATTATATTTAATTTTTAAAAAATATGAGACCAAAAGTGGGATCAAAATTGAAACCTTTCTGTAGGAGCAAATCCCAATTCCAATCACACTTTAGCTTTTATGATGTGGCAAGTAGTTGAGCCAAAAGTGGGATCCCAATTGGGACCATGCATTGGAGATGTTTACGAGCCAACCATGTTGGTTGATGTAGCAATATATAATTGAATAATAACATAATTTTTACACGCTCGTACATTAAAATTGAGAGTTTAATTTTGATATATTGATAGTGTATAGATTTTTTACACAATTATCCCAATAAATTCTTTTATTTTCATGACCATTCAATTAGAGAGTGTAAAACTATGTTTGCTGATATGTCAATGTCAATATATAATTAAATGATATACAATTTTTTCTTTTATAGTGAGATTATATTAAAATTAAATTCTAAAATTAAATATAACTAATTCTCTTATTCTATCTAACTTGATAAGATAGTTATGTAACAGATTATATTCATGGGTGAGCATATCAAAACTAAGTCCATGAAATCATGAAATTTTAAAAAATCAAAAAAAGAATTTTTATTTGAGTTTAATATTAATGCCCTAGAAGTGTAAAACATTTAGAATTTGCCTCCTATAAATTGAGGAGGTTAGCAAAATGTAAAAGTGAAGGATTAAATACCCTTTAATTATTTAGTAGGATCCACACATAATAAAAATTATTGATTCAATGGTCATTAACTCTCACTTTTACACTTTACCAACTTCATCATTTTAGAAAAGTCAAATTCAAAAAATTTATATTGTTATATATTTATTGAATCATATGTTATCACATTAACATATATAGTTATAGTTTAATTTTGATGCACTGTTACATTGTCATACAATCAAATCTCTAATTTACATGACTTTTCAATTAATGGAGTTAAAGTTAATTATATTTATTAATATGACAATACATAATTATAATAACATAAAATTTACACTATCAGGATATCAAAATTAAATTCAATATAACTAACTTTTACCCCCATTACATGAAAAGTCACATAAATAGAGGAAATTTGTTTAGATGAAATTATAAATTGTATTAAAACTAAGCTCAAATTGAATTTATATATATGTCTATTAATTAATCAATCACCAAAGGAATTAAAAAAAGTGATCCATAAATAAATGATGAATATTGTTAACGTATCTCATACTCGCACGTCACGCCACCACCCTCGTGTTTTTTTTTTGGGTCTGGCCACCGCCTTGTTTGTCTCCCTTACACTCTCACTCTTCTTTTTCCATTTGCTTTGGGATTCAAAACTCATTATCGCACAATCCCTTCTTCCGTCATCCTCTCCTTCGTCGTCTTCCCCTCTTATTCACTCTCACTTGTCACTAGCACCCTCACTTTGCTTCCTCTTCTTCTGCTTCTTCTTCGCTCCTCATTCTCTCTAAACGGCGTCGTTTCATCGCTGTTCACCATGTCTTACGATTACCTCTTCAAGTACATCATCATCGGCGACACAGGTTCTCTTCTATTCTTTCTCTCAATTGGGGTGTCTCACTCTCTTTTTCGTTCTAACTCTTCTGCTTTCTTGGGGTGGCTTTTTATTCGGTGCGGCGCAGGTGTAGGGAAATCGTGCCTGCTCCTTCAGTTCACCGACAAGAGGTTCCAACCCGTCCATGATCTCACCATTGGCGTTGAGTTCGGCGCTCGCATGGTCACCATCGATTCCCGACCCATTAAGCTTCAGATATGGGACACCGTTAGTTCTCTCTCTCTCTCTCTCTCTCTCTCTCTATATATATATATATATATATATATATAATGTTTATTGAATTTTTTTGTACCTTAATTTTACATTTTTATTTTCCATTTTTTTCTTTGTTGGAATACTTCAAACTAGTTGAGAACTGATTACATAGCATTCACTACGACACTAAAATTGAATATTTGTTTCGCAATTTAATCGTTTTTGGAGCCATACTTCGTTTTAGTATATATATACACATACAGAGAAAGGTGGAGTGGGGACATAATAAGAAACAAGGGTATACACACACACACACACACACACACACACGAGGTATCGAATTTGCGATTGCAAGAGAAGTTCTGAATCTTATCAATTCAGAAGTCATGTTTTAGGTTAGAAGGAAAAAGAGGAAAAAGGAAAATCGCAGAGAAAATAAAAATAAATAAGATGCTTAAAACATCTTTTAGGATTACAAATTGCTTGCTGAATTTGTTCTAGCTGATGTCACGTCACACATCCTATTATTTGTACCCCAGGAGTTTTACTTAAAATCTTTGTTTTGGTACTGCATATTTTTCATTGTAATTTTTAGTTTATATATATGATTAGAAGCATCAAAGCATCAGGTATTTCAATAAGATATTTCTTGAAATTTGTCATCATTATGCCAGGGAAAACTAGTCACTTAAATTATATCAGACTTGTATTTAGTGTTATACTGCTAGGCAGAGACTGGGATTGCAGTGCTTGGTTTTGCCTGATAAGATAAATTGGTATAGTCAGGGTTTCATGATGCCTGTCCTCTTCTTTGGCTGTTATTGTCAATGGCAAACCTAGATCTTGGTTTAAAGGTCAAAGAGGTTTGAGGCAAGGAGATCCTCTATCTCCATTTCTTTTTACCTTGGTAATCAATTTCCTTAGTTGTTTAGTTTCAAGAGATGTTAATAATGGGTTGATTAAGGGTTTATTTGCTGGTGGGGAGAGAGTGCTAGTCTCCCATCATCAATTAGTTGATGATACAATTTTCCTCTTGAACCAGAAGTAGACTCTTTTGTTAACATTTTGTCTATTCTAGGACTCCAGGTTTCTTAGAGGTCACCAAGGGGCGTAAAATAAACCTTGCCAAAAAGTGGTTTATTGGGTATTATTGTAGATAACCATACTCGTATTCAGAATACTTTTGCCACTTTAGCAGGATTGTTAATTGACTCATCTAGGTATTCCTTTGGTAGGTAATCCTACTGCACTATCTTTTTGGGGTCCTTTGGTGAGTAAGATTTCTAGGAGGTTAGATTGTTGGAAAGGTTCCTTTTTATCTCTGGGAGGTAGGATCACTCTTATTTAGTCATTTTTGTCTAACATTCCCTTATACTTTCTCTTCCCCTTATTCTTGTGCTCATAGATCAATATATAGAAAAATTCATGAGGGATTTACTTTGAATGGGGGTCGGGGATTCTAGAAGAGATTACCTTGTTAGCTGGGAGGATTGTTGTGAACTGAAAAGGAAGGAGGGAGGATTGCTGTGAACTAAAAGAGAAAGGAGGTTTGGTCTGGGCTTTGGTAATTTAGGATCCAGGAATGTAACTAAGAGACCATGTGCCACAAGGGGGGATTAAGGTGTACAAAAGAAAGAAACATAGGGGCAGTTTTGAGAAAAATCATAATGAGCTGGGAATGAATATTGTCAACTCAGCCTAACAAATTTGCTTAGTCAGCAAGTGAGGGCGTGAGTGAGGGGGGAGGGGAAATTCTGTTTTGCTGTTAAATATTAGCTAGCAGGGGGATGGAAAACACTTAGGCAAGAATTGGGATTGTATTGGAGAGTCTGGGCTGCTTTGTGCTTAGGTTTCTTCTCATTTTCTTGCATACTATCATACATCTTTTCTCTTCTTCCTATTCTGGAATCACACTGATTTCACTTCAGTATAGGAGTGTTAAAATACACATACCTCCATTTCTTGTTTCTCTTCACTGTGGTTTCTTTTAGTAACATTGGCAACTAAGTGGCTTTGGTGCTTTCCTCTTCATCCTTATTCTTTATGGCATCAAGTTATTTGCAATAGATATGGTTTTCATCCAAATGGGTGGGACACCAACTTTGCTAGTTAATAGTCCTTGGAAATTCATCTCTCAGGTTTTACCTTCTTTTTGTTCTCTCTTGTCCTTCTGTTTGGGTGATGGCTCTTGCATTAAATTTTGAGAAGATTTTTGGGTTGGTACAACACCTGACTCAAATTCTTTCGTTATCCTTTTTTCCTATCTTTGCATAATACCCTTGTATTGTCAATTTTTTTTCTTCTCTCAATGAATCTATCTTAGGACTCAAATTTTTCCGAATCTTGAATAATAGAGAGTTTAATGAATTAGAGCCCCTTCATCCTTTGTTTGATTTTGCTCATCTTTCCAATATCCCTAACTCAAGGACCTGGACTCTTGACTCCTGGTGTTTTTTTCTTGTAAATTTTATAATCAATTGCTGTCATCCTCTCCTAACTTGCAAAGATTTTTCTTGGATAAACTCATTTGGAAATCTAAATCTGCTTAAATTTGTTTGGATTGTTGTTCTTAACTAGATTAATATGAATGACATGCTCTAGAAGCGTAGGCCTCTTATTGCTGTCCCCTAATATGTGTATTATGGATTTTGAATTGGGGGCTCATCTAGTTTCGCATTGCCCTGTGATGAGATCTCTTTGGAATAGGCTTTTTGGAATCTTTGGAGCTTCATGAGTTTGTCCTGTGGAGTTAGGTCAATTTCTACTCAATAAGTTCAGAGGTTTTGGCTCTTGTATAAAAACAAAGATTCTGGGGCAGCCTTCGGTTTTTGCAGTGCTTTCGTGTGTTTACTTGGATAGGAATTCTAAAGTTTTTAATGATTCCTTTTTAGCTGCTGACTTTATTTGGGATATGATAACATTTTTGGCAGCCCTTTGGTGCTCTGCACATGGTCTGTTTTATTGTGCTCCTCTCGCTGATGTACAAAAGGATTAGCATAGGTTGTTACATAGTTTATCCTTATCCCCATAGGACTCAGTCCATTCATTGCTCCACTTGGTCATGACATGAAATTGTATTACTCCTAATACACAATATAGGATTGGACAGTTTTATAGTGCTGAATATAGAATCCTTGGTCAAAATTTTTTCAAGCGTCTGCTGTTTTGATATTCAAATAATACATATATACTGATGCATAATACATTGTTTAACTGTAGGCTGGGCAGGAGTCTTTTAGATCCATCACTAGATCATACTACAGAGGAGCAGCAGGGGCACTTCTAGTTTATGACATTACAAGGTGGGTGATGATGGTCTAATCCAAACTTTATATGACCCTTCAAAATGCACCTAAGTTGCATGGTATTTGCCACCTTTGTGAATGCTAAGTGATATGAGATGTTCACAATGCATGTGAAAGAAGTGAAATGCTGTGCAGTTACATGCTTACAACGTTTGGCAGCTGACTGAAGCTTTAGTATTGCCTTTCTCTCATTATTATTGATTGTTGTATTTGGAAGTTTTCATTCTTTTGAACTAGGAGTCTGAAACATTTGTGACTTAGTTTATTTTTTAATCTTGAAGCCACCTTATGTTGTTTTTGGTTTTTAAATACCTCATCTGAGGAGCTCTAGTACTGCTTTGCAACGTGTTTTCATGGTGGGTATTTTTTTAATTATTTATTATTATTATTATTATTATTTTTTTGTGTCATAGCATATGCATGCATGTGGTATCCCTTCTCCCTTGCACTGCAGAGCCCCCCAAAGAGTGTACAGTACATATTTCTTCCATGTAAACAAAATATTAGTATGTCCCAACCCCTCTCCTGCATCTTGTGTTATTTGGTATGCAGCGTGCGGTGGCCTTGGGTGTTAAATCTGATGTCTGTTCTTTCCCCTAAATCCTTTAACTGAAAACTAGAAGGTTCTTTTGTTGACCAGGAGAGAGACTTTTAATCATTTAGCAAGTTGGCTTGAAGATGCCCGGCAGCATGCCAATCCTAACATGACAATCATGCTCATAGGGAACAAGTGTGATCTGTCTCACCGAAGGGCAGTTAGCAAAGAGGAAGGTGAGCAGTTTGCAAAGGAAAATGGACTTCTATTCTTGGAGGCTTCTGCCAGGACAGCTCAAAATGTGGAAGAGGTGATTTATCTCAATTGATAGCAAGACAGAAGGAGTTTTTTTTCCATTACCATCAAAAGTAACTGGATGCATATTCTGCAGGCTTTTATAAGGACTGCTGCAAAGATTCTCCAGAATATTCAGGAAGGTGTCTTTGATGTGTCCAATGAGGTAACTCAGTTTGATGGAAAAAGTAGTGGGAAGCATGGATCAAAAAAATAAAAATAAGCCTTATGTGCCCCTCTGGCTAAAATTTGCAATGAATCTATGATTGCAGTCATTTGGCATAAAAGTTGGCTATGGGTGTCCCCAAGGTCAATCAGGTGCGAGAGATGGAACTGTTTCTGCTAGCGGTGGTTGTTGCAGCTGATTGGGAGGGAACAGCACTGCATGTTATCCTTTGTGCATCTATTTCTTGCATTCCCTGTCATAACAGAGTATATACTCCATTACACTCCTAGACTTGCCATGGAACTTTTGGATAATGCTGCAATTTCATGTACAGATCTAATCTCAAAGGTGTTTTTCGGACACATTTGACTACATACATGGTTAGATCCACTGAATTTTTAGAAATATCGGCTATGGTGTTAAATACCATTGTGATATTGTTCAATGCCATGTTTTGAATTTCTTTTATCTGTTCCAGTGTTATTTATAAGCCGATTGTTATGAAGCAGAACGATGCCCGAGTTTTTACGTTGTGTTGCTTCAGTGCCCGAAAGGAGTGCCCGACTTACATGGTAGCTATTCATTGGCAGTTGATTGTTAAAAGAGATGTATGACCCCAACCCATCATGGTGGGTTGGAAAAATTAGTAGTGTGATGCCACGTTTGTCGAGTTCGAGAATACTACCGGGACGTGAAGCATTTTCCTTTAACGTTTCTACTTTGAAGCGAAGTTCACTACATAAAATGCGCCAAATTAATAGTAGTGTGGTATGACAGCTAAGTTTTAACTTGAGATAATACTAAAACATTATATTATAGGATATGATATGACTCGATTATTGCTAAATTTTCCAAATTCATCCTCTTTAATATTTTTTCTTAATTACCAAATAATGAATGCGCTAATTAATACTTATGAAGATGTTTTACCTTTTTTATTAAGACCTCGTCAAATTGAGAATTATTAGGAGGATGAGTATATAATATCACTTCTCTTTCCTGTTCTACTCACTCAGTTTTTCAGTTACCATTTGTTACTCACAATGAACCTTTTATTTTAGTAAAGGTGCCAAAAGTTTGTGTTATAGTTCTCTATTTCTTAAAAATGCAACACTTATTTCGAATATGGATTTCATTTTAATTTATTATGAGCATAAGAAGTTACCTACATTATTATTGTCATTTTAATAAACTCATGCAAATTTTAATAGACCGTAATTTGAAAAGTAGGATACTGTAGTTTGGCTGAACAATAAAATTTCCTGTACATGACCGTATTTTTCTTTTTTTAATCTGTTATTCAATTACATACCATACATATAGTTCAATAAAGTCGTCTTCATTTACGATCATCAGAATGCCAAAGGATTATTGTCTTTAAAGTTATTAAAACATTCATTCACAGAGAGAACATTAATTTGCAGAAATATCTATTTGAAGACAAGGAAAAAGGGTGAAATATGTAGTAACTAGAAACAATACCCGTGCTTTGCACGGATTTTTAATATTTTATAATAAATACTTTTAATAAAATAATTTTTAAAATAAAGTTGTGATATTACTTAGAGTTAGATATAGTAAAAATTTATTGATTTTCTTTTTAATTGTTCTGTGCAATAAATTTGTTTGAACGTGCTTAATAGGAGAAATAATACTTGATTTGATAATAAGTGATTTCAAATATTTTTACTTATTTGTTTGTGCTTAAAAAAATGTTCAACAAAAAAAATAAATATGACATGAAGAATGAAGTCAATTATGTTTTTAAAAAATTATTCACGACATTTTTTAGAATGACAAAAGATGTGTTCTTATCTTACCTTCAAATCTTAGCCAATGCTGAACATTAAAAAACCTTAAATATATATATAGTCTTAATAATTATAACCAATACTGACTTTAATTACTCCCATAAGTTCTAAAATAAAATTTTTAAAAATTATACTTATTGAGATAAAGTTAAATTACTTAACATTACTTAAAATCATCTTAATATTGCACATTATTTACTAATAAAATGTATTATAATCAGTAGCATAATTTACAGGATTTGATGGGGGAAGCTACCCGTTTTTCTAAACTGTGTGTGTGTGTGTGTGTGCGTGCGCGCGCGTGTTTGAAAAAATAAAACACACTAATACTTTTCTATGTTCTATGTGTTGTTTCAAGGTACTTTATTTACATATTTGTATTTTAAAATTTATTTAGTTAATATTTTGAGAAGTTATAAATCTGTCTAAATTGTGTGCATAAAAATGATTTTAATTTAAAATATATCTTCCATGAATAGTCATTGACCCATACCACTGTTAGTGTAATTTAAAATTAGAAGAATTAATGGTTAAAAAAATAATAAGATATATCATAACTTTATGTCTGTTCCTCTACTTTATTAATCATCTTCTGTCATTGATTATAGTCTTAATTAACTAAATAATTTAAAATTTTAAAAAAAGGAAAAAAATGCACATTACCCTCCCTAAACTCACAAATACAATCCATGTGCACTTTATCTCTAAAATTATAAAAATATATAAATCGACCTTTAAAATTTATCAAATGGGCATTTTAATTGAGTAGAAAATAAGTGCATTATATTCCTTGAAATTTAGTTTATGTACAATTTAATACTCTAAACTTTGTTGAATGATTACTATTTACATTAATATATATAGTAGATAAAAAAGTAATAAAATGATTAATTTGCACGGTTAAGAAATATAATAAATGTTGATTTCACCGCTTTCAAAGTCCAGGAATAAAGTATCTAAACTTATAGTTTAAGGGTAAACTATTGTCTCTAAAAATATTTTATTTCTTTGATTTAAACATAAATTTTACATTTTATTAATAGTTTAAGAATTAACTCTCAAAATAAAAATCACGTAAGTTATGTTATTATGATCTATAAAATTAATGTAATAATTATGACTTTAACTTTATAAATTTGGATAATAAAAGATCAGCATTGTTGCAATAACCTAAATAAAGTATTACATGAAATTAACTTTTTTTAGGATACTATTCTTTCTTTAAAGTTGATCATAAAATAATTAAATGTAAAAAATTATTTTTGATTGAAAAATCAATTTACCTTTTTTTTAATTCTTAAAATAAAATTATAAAAATTATGATACCATGAAAAGATTGATGTAGTTATTTAAATTTTATTCTATTTGAGTTAGAAAAATAAAAGATAATTATTCATATACAATTAAATTATTACAAATTAGAATTAGTTTTTTTCTTTAAAGGGGAGAGTGAGTTTTATGTATAAATTAAATTGTTATTTGAATCATATAGCAATTGTAAATTAAAATAATTTTTTATTACAAAATATAATAAGTTTTATATATATATATATATATATATATATATATATATATATATATATATATATATATATCTGTGTGTGTGTAATAATTACAAGTTAGTGATGATATTAAATGCTAAATGCAGTAAATTTTACTATATATATAGATACATTTTCTCTGTTCATAATTAATGTATCCTGATAGCACAAATTGAATAAAAAGCTCACATCAAATAACTTCAATTTTTTTGGTTTTCCAGAATATCCTATTACTCAATAGGTGAGAAACTCTTCGTAACATCTTTTCTCATACACAAATTGAGGTCAAACATTAAATCTCGTACTTGAAAGACCTAATTTCCTTTCACTCAAATCAAACAGGAGGATTCAAATAACTTATTTGTCATGAAATACTGCATTTTAAACAATGGAGTCTACAACTCATAATTGAAAGGAGTAAAGCAATGGCATGAAAAATCATTGCAAATGAAATGTCGTTCAATTTAGATATTTCAACTCCATCCTCACTCCTCAACATTTCCACACTACTTTCATTTTCATTTTTCATTACAAAAACCCAAATAGAAAAGAACATTATTTTCTAGATAATTATCTTGGATATATTAATCATTTTTTTATAATCCAATCACCCAAAAAGTGCAAAAGAAACATCTTGATTTTTTTCTTCAGCAATTTCTGATCTCTAGTAAACCTCTTAGTAGGATCTAAATACATATGCAACTTTAACCATCTGTCAAAGTCAAAAACAAGGAAAACCCCACCCCTCTCTTCTGCAAAATAAAAAAAAGGGCTTCTACCGGAGATACATATGAAATATGTGTATCATTAAAACCATCATAGTTGCCGACGATTGATGAACTAATTAGATTAACCAACCAAAGTTTCCTTAAGTCATTATATATTGTGCAAAAGTAAGAACCTCACCAATGGTCCGACGATAATAAAAGGTTATTCCCCAATAAATTTCCAAGACTAGACTTTTTATTTTTGGTCGATCAACCAGTTAATTGTATTTAATCATTTGAATATTACTAAAGATTAACCATGGTTATGAAAATCATTCAATGTTGTTTGTTTTGAAAACCAATCTGCTATCTGAATTGTCTATGCCTAAAAACCATTACTTCAAGAACTGATTGAGAACCACTATGAACCGCTTCGGAACTGCAAACAGCCAAACCGTTGCAATTTTTTTTTTTAATAAAAAAGATGCACAATGGCATTGCTTTGGATTAAAAAAAAAAGCCAAAAATATCCTTTTTCCTTTTTTTTTTTTCCTTTTCTGATATGAAAAGTAATAACTTGAGAGATTTGACCCATATAGATAATGTTTATTTTGATTAAAAAATGAATCATATTATATTCTATGAGTATTGTTGATTCTTAATTTAATTTTTAGTTATTTTATGACATATTTTATTTTATATTTTTATATATTTATATAAATCCAATTTTATTATATACCGATTATATTCCATTAGACTTCGATTTAACCAATTGAAACCTCTTTACCCTAATTGGTTTGATGACCAATCTGGTTTTTAGAACCTTGAGATTAACATTCTTTAAAGAGAAAAAAGAGAAAAAAAAAAAAGAGGGTGGGACGTTCTTTGTTTTACATACTGTTATATACATAGAAATGTGAAAACTGTTATGGATTAAATTATAAGAAATTTTCGAATAAAAAATGAAGTTTTGTGAACATTGTGAATATCATTTGAAAATGAGCAGATAAGATAGAATCGAACTCAGGAACTTGGAATCCTATGGATGAAAAATTACAAGCATTACAAGAAAACAACTCCCTGGCTCAGGGTTGAGCACGAAAAATTGCAATGTACCCTTGGTGCTATATTTTGGATCCTGGTGTTGAAGGCATCAATACATGCACATTATGAACCGCCAAATACCTGAAAGGGGTGTATAGTGGAAAACCTTTAGTTGAAAACTAATGATTTCATATATGATACATGGAGAACAAAACAGAAAGACAACCAAAAAGCACCAAACAAAATGAGACACCAAAAAAAGAACTATAAGCTCTAACCAAAAGCAAATTGATACTTACTGCATCCAGTATATCATCCGAGAGTACAGGTTTACTTTCTTTAGTTTTAACAGCTATCGGCTTCGTTTGAGGGAAATGGCGAATCACTTTCGCCACCTGTCCAGAGTCTTGTTGAATCTTCTGCTTCTGTTGAAGCCAAATGAAATGGTATCAGTTTGAACTTTGAATTATGATTCATCAACAATATACGCTTCATGTGCATTAGAAACCATTAGAAGGTATACACCAAAAAAAACCACATGAACAAGTACAATTCATGAATTCTTTGTGGCTTGAAAAAAGAAAAAATAGCTAAAACAATAATCCAAAACAAGCTCTTCCATTACAAAAGACAACCATAGCTACGTAGCTGCAAGTCTACCCTAGTTTGAAGGAGTTAAAATAGTCCAAGTAAGGATATACAAGTCAAAATGTAAAGCAATGCAGTGGACCACGAAATAGAAGAGGATCAGAAAACACATTCTTCGTGAAGAACAGATCCATCAAGTATCAACAACTTTTTGTTCGTGTTCTTTTCTTCTAATCCAAAAAACAGGACAATTATCCATGAGTTGTCAAAAAACGGAAACAATTAATCAATGAATGAGCATTGGTCTTACAAAGCATTGATACGACTAGAATAGTTATTGTGTGCTCTACTCGGCAATATCACTCCAATGCTTGGGTTCAAGAATCAGAATTTTAGACTTGTAATATAAATTTTAATACATCATAATTTGAATTGATCTAGAATTATAGTTAATTTTCAGCAGGATAAGTAATCAAGCCCTAATGATGCAACTCCAAATACAATCAATCCAATCATGACGACGCATGTGCATTAAATAACTGAATTGCAAGAGCATAATCCCCCTTTTTTTTTTTTTTAGATTCTTTGGAATTTGTTCAAAGGCTCTTCGACCATATTAGCATCAAACATCATCAAGGACTAAGAAAATAAGTTTTGGTCAACAAAATAAGGAGTAAAACTCGAACTATTTAAAACAAAAGACCAGTTCTGAGAGTATCATCATTTAATTTAATCTTTTCACAAAATTGGCTTTATTTCAATAATCCACAATTCTCATTATTAGATTTTGGTCCCAAGAGAGGATTGCATTCAAAGCCGAAGTAACAGAAAATATAGGCTGACAGTCTGAATCAATTGTCAAAAATAAAACTCATAATATCAAATGCATTGTTGCTTCAGAACAGTGATAGAACAGGTTCACCTCACTACCATTTAATGAAAATTAAAATTGAGAAATAAAATATGCCTCCCATCTTCATAACAAGTGAAGAGAACTTATGAATAATTTACTTCCGATAAAGATCAGATGAGGTTAGTGGGTGAAAAGAAAGCCAACGAGGGAAGATGCAGTATTGTGGTCTTGCCAGAATTGCCACCTATGTCAGCTATATGAATGGAGGCACGGTTGGAAGGCTTGAGGCAACAGGGAAGGTGATGCTATTGTTAGATTTATTGGTTAAAACACTAATTGTTCTGGTTTGAGTTACAAATTGGATATGGTTTATGGTAGTTATTTTAAAATTCTTTAAAATTGTAGTAAGAAATTTTAATTCTAAGCTAAAAAAAATAAAGGAAACATAATAGCCAATTTTCAGCTCAATCATAGGCAATTAACCAGCATAGGGTATTTGAAAGATGACAACTTCAGAGGAAAAAAGAATACATATTAGTCATTTCATTATGGAAATCTTGCCCTACTATTCTGCTTATCTGATATCTCCCACTACCAAAAAACAATAAGTTACAACATATTTTACCAACCAAGGTAAGCAGGGAATAAATGAAGATTAGAGAGAAGAACATATTTCTTTTCATTTTTGAAAGTTGGAATTGGCCTCCATCAAACCAAATGAGGTTTTAACCAACATATTTTCTTGTATAACATATAGAATGCCTGAAGTGCAAACTTCCAAAAATATTTCAAATTCAAAGGAAAGATGGCATGTTAACTTTGTTTACTTTAAGCCTTTGACAAGTATAGATAGAGTACCTTCTTTAGTCGCTTCTCTATAGCATTCAAAGCACGTGACTGATCAACTTTGGACAGATAGAAATCCCTCTCTCTTGGCAGCAGAAAGTTCTAAGGCTAGTTTTTGCTCCCGAACAGCTTTCTTTAAGGCTGTAATAAAATTATATAGCTTTATCATAAGTTGCTTAAGCTTGACTAAATAAAAACAAGACTATGATTATAAGGCCCTTACCTAGTTCTTCAGTGAGATCATCCCACTTGAACTTACTTAGGTATTTAATATTCCAAAGGTCATAATAGAACGATGACCTCTTCTTTCCCCCTAGACATGAATATTGAACAATACAATTGAAAAATATAAAAACCAAATCAATAGACAGACACATCACAAAGGATGAACGGAATAGTCCTGATACATATAATATTATTTTACAATTTTTTTAATATAAAAAGAAATTCATTAAGAAAGAATAGAATTACAAACGCATGCGGATAAGACGTCCTGCATCAGAAAACAACTATGAAAGAAAATCACAAGGAATCAGCAAAAGAAAATCAAGAATAACAGTGGATAATGACAGCCCAATTTCTATGTAAATCAGAAACCCAACCCCATTAAAGAAACGGCAGAGCATAAGAGAGAAACCAATACCTTATTCTATTCCACAACAATTCTAAAGACACTAAAATACTGAAAAATCTGAGCATTCTAACTACATACCACTGTATCTTCAACTCTTCTTTTTTCCCAAACCTTATAAAGCTTATTGTCAAAAAGTTCCCAACAGAATAGATATTTACAGAATCTAGAATTGATACAACTACATTACAATTCTCATTAAAACACCAAAGAACAGAGGGCAACAGGTATAGCCACTGCAAGTATAGAATCGGCTTACTACAATTTAACGCCATATAATATAATAGCCTATGCATTGATATACTGAATCTTATATTATAGAATTACTGGAAAACGTTACAATTTTCCATTTAAGAATCAAGAACAAAGCACCACAAGTGACTGATTCAAACACATACATACCTATCTGTTCGCCATTTAACATATTGGCAACCCTCTTTGCAACACTTTTATCAGTGAATTCAACCCACCTACAAAGTTACAGAGAAACAATCAAATCCAACTAAATTAAAATCAGCAACCATTTTAAACGACAACAATCAGGTATTAATACAATTCCAAAAGAGTAGGGGCAAAAATGCAAGAAACTCCACCAAACTACGAGTAATACACAGAAAATCTCGCTATTCTTTGAAATTCATCCACACAAAAGTAAGGGAAAAATACAAGAAACTCCCTCAAATTATGAATAATAATGCACAGAAAAAATACTATGCCTTCAAACTCATCTACACAGCTATTTTGAACTCAGCAAACCAAGCTTATTTACTGCTATGTCAGGGTTTCTGCACATGCTCAAGGGATCAACTCAACAGACACTTTGTTAGTTTACTAAGCACGTGTTATCTACACACAGCACATAATTGGAGGGTTTCTTGCATTTAGCCCAAAACAAATACCCTTCTGAATACACTTGGTCTCGGGATCTGTGCGACCGCTTAAGTGGCACTTGAGCTCCAGAATCTGCAACATTAAAAGAAAATTCACCGAGCATTAGAGGGGTTTTGGATTTGATTATTTCTGGACAAATATAATCTCTCTCTTTTAACAGCTCTCTACAAAAACTGTTATAATTTTTAATTTTTAATTTAATTTTATACACCAACGGTGTAAAATAAAATCAATAGAATAAAGCAAAGTGGACAAATCATAGAAAAAAATAAATTATATTGGTTGTTTTACATCGTTAGTGTATAGAAATTAAAAACATTTTTTTGGGTGGTAAAAACTGTTATATAATTATAAGCTGTTTCGAACACAAAATAGGTCTTGAATCTAGTATTGATGCAGCCAGTGTATAAAAGTTTTACACAGACAGCCAACTATGAATTGTCACGGCAGTGCAAATATTTGACTCAATCACCCGCTACCTACCTTGAAAGTCTTACTAATACAACCATATGATTGGAATAATGCATCAAAATTACACTCATAAGTTTTGATGTATTATATTAAATGTGAGGAAAAAAAAAGAAAAACGAAATATACAAAATAGAGTGGAGGAGAATCTAGAAAGACCTTCAGGAGCAAGAAAAATGCGTCGAATATCGCCGAATTGAGAGAGGATGTGGCGGAGCTTGACGTGGTCCATGTGAGGCGGAATGCGACTCAGGTAGCACACGCCGCGCTTGTCAGCCTTCTCTGCTTCCTTCAACAACCGTTTCTTCTTCTTCTTCTTCCTCTTATTCTTCTCAAGTTCGGATTTCTCGTCACTGTGTTCGTTCGAGGTTGTTATTGTTGTTGTCGATGTTGTTGCTGCATCAATGTCCTTCACATCACCACCAACCTCGGCGTTTTCCTCCGCAACTTTCACCCTGTTGTTCTCCTTCTTATTCTTATTGTTTTTGTTTATTTGTGGAGATGATGCAGCGCCTTGGTGAAGAGGTTCCTCGGGACCAGTTTGATGGTCTGGTTGAAGGTCTTTCATATTTTATCACGAAGCAAGAGGGTTTTTGGGTTTCTGGGAACAAGTGAACACGAACTAGGTGAGTTATACTTATACAGAGCTCTTACAAAACGGGGTAACACAGTAAAATAACGGCGAGTGGCGCTGAGTTGCGGCGTATCGATTAGGAGTGGAGCTAATTAACGGGTGGCGGCTGGAAGAATATACGACGGAAGAAGGAAGGGGGAGAGTTTTGCATCTTTTATTTTTTATGTTTTTGGAAAAATAATGTAACTGGATAAAATTTGGGCTTCAGCCCACTACCAACGAAGAAGCAAAAAAGTAAATTCTTCTCGAACCAGAAACAAAGTCTGACAACAAAGGAAAAGAATAAAATACAAACTCTCTCAATCTTGAGTAAGTTTACCTGTGCCATTGAACATCTAAAGGACCTAACCTCTTATTGAGTATTATGGGTCTTACGTATTTCTTACAACGAAGATCTCACAATGACACTTACCTTGAATCCGCATCCTTTTGAGTACGTCAAACTTCAACCTTTCAATTTGTTCTCTTCTAACAAAATTATACTCCCTTTCTTCTATTTCCAAACATACACTCTTCTCTTATAAACTTAAAATGATTGATATTTTAATCCACTTTCAATTTTTCTATTAAATTTTTATTTTCTTAAGCATATTACTTAGTTTGTGACTAAACTACCCTATATGAATAGTTATATTAATTTTTTTAATAAAATAGAATATTTGTGACTTATAATAATATAAATATTAATATATATTATTTATTTTAAATTTTTTACTATACTAAGAGAACAAACTATTAATAGTAATAAAAATATCAATATTTGTTAAATATAAAAATTACATATTTTTTATCTATTAATTTTAGAATATTAATATACATAAAAATATATGTTTTAATATTGTATATAAAGATGAATTATGAAGAATGTAATGAGAAGAATTTTATGATTTTACTATCAAAATGTACATTAACATTATAAAATTAATAGTTGAGAACATATAAAATTTTTTAGTTTTTAAAATAATTATTAAAATTTATGGTTACTATTAATAATTTATTTTCTTAATATAGTAAAAATTTCAAAATGTAAATTATATTAAATATATATAAATTGTATTAAATATATACATAAATATTTTTATATTATTATAAGCCATAACTATTTTATTTTATTAAAAAATTTAATAAGTATAACTATTAATAAATGGTAATTTGGTCAAACATAAAATAATAAGCTTGAGAAAAATAGAGATTTGGTGAAAAGAAATTGAAAATATATTAATGTGTAATTTATTTTAAGTTTGTAGAGAAGGAGAGTGTATGCTTTAGAAATAGAAGAAAGAGGATTGTAATATTATTATCTCTCTAAGAGGGGTTACTATTACTCAAAGTTAAAAAAAAAAAAACAAAGGCTCTGCTTTAAGAGTATTTTTTTAAAGAAAAATAGTTTATGTTTTTTTATTCATTGAAGAAATTTTTTTTAATCTTAACAAAAAATTTCTTTTAGAAAAATAGTTTTTTGTGTTCAAGAATGATTTTATACATTGTCATGTAAAACCTTTTTACAATGTTATTTAACTAAATCATCTCATTTGAATAATTTTTTAATTAGTAGGATGAATATTTCATTTTGATTGATAACAATATATAATTGGATAATACTATAAATATTTTTAACACTATCAGTATATATCCAACTAATGAAACAATTTTTTTGATATTAAACATTAAAAGGCAAAAGTTGTTGGATTAGTCATTCCTTTACAGGTCTTTGGGAAACAGTTTGCTATTAGTCTTATGTGCTCTTATGTTCAAAAGAAGCATTTGCTCCACTCAATTTATTTTTATTAGACTATTATATTAAAAATATAGTGAAAATGAGTATAACTACTATGTCAATTAATACATGGAACATAGTAAATGTTTTCTTTTACTCACCTATGTACTTCTCAATTCAAATCTTATTGTCACCATGGTCACTTCCATTTTTTTATCCCACCATTCAAACCTTTATTCTTCTATTTTATTTTTAGGCACACATTATTCTCGTGGTTACTCCATCTCTCCACTTCATATTTAGCTGAAAATAATCATGCTAGAAATAAAGAATATTGAGAAATTGAACATGTTTCAAACTTTACAGAGCACAGGAGTTCATAAATAGCAAGAATAATATAAAAGGGCTTGACAAAGTGAAACTAGTGCAACTGGGTATTGGATAAAGGGTACAAATGATGGCTTACCTTAAGATACCAACGTGTGCAACGGAGATGAGGTTATCTTTTATCTTATATGTGAGTTCATTATTCTCCATTTGTCACAATGTGTGTGTGTGTGTGTGTGAAAACCTAAATAATAGAAGGTGAGGGTCTAGACCATCATGGTAGGCAAAGATGGTGGGCAAAGGAGAAATGAGGGGGATCAGGGTGTATGTGGGATTTTCATACTTGAGTACATGACTTTCTATACTTACAATGTACTCTGTATGCATTTTATGATCTCTATTATATTTAAATACAAGGAACTCATAATTGAATATTGTTCCTGATCAAAATATTAACCATGAATCAGTGTTATTAAAGAGTTACTATGAAAAAGATATGACTAAGGAAAAAAGATTAAGGTGGACTCTCAAGAGAATGGGTGCAAGGATGATGCCTCACCAATCTAAAGTCTTTAGGACTTTAGGACCTTGGAAACTACTAAATGATATGGTTTGGCAAACTTTGGAGTGCCACATTGCCTAAAGGATGGAGATCTTTCATTAGGACAGCCCAGGGATCAATGGGAGAGTCTTTCTTTGTTCTAGAAAGAGATGCCCAACCCAATGGAACTAATCTTCCTTAAAAGTTTACAAACCTAGAGATTAATGTCATGCTTAACGCCTTAAATCCATTTTCCCCAAAACTCTAGTTTGAAACAATGACAACTCCACTTGGGAGGATTTAATTTGTGAGTAATGACAGTCTTGGATGAGCAAGGTAGAGCCATTGGTTACCTATCACGTATCTCGTTGGTCACTATATTGTACATCCATAATAGTCACACAATATACACTTTTGCTAGCACCCATTGTACATGTTTGTTCAACTTGGAGGATTGCCAAGAATGAAGAATGGATAGTAGTGGTACAACATGGTTAATAGTTACTGGAAAGAGTAGATGATTGAAGAAATGTTACTAGAGATTTCCTAAGAAATATGGAAGCTTTGTCCAAAATGCCTGATCTACATTGACTCAAGTGATTGTACCCATGATAGTATTAAGCTTCATTTTGGAAAATTAGAATCACCTCTCTAACTTGTTGGAAGAAACTCAAGGAAAATGTTGTTAAAGAGAAAGAAGGAAAAATTAGGAAAATGATGCCTGACAACTAGAAAGGATGTTAGATGCCTTCTACAAATTCAACAAGAAGCACATATTTTATGTGCAAAGGATCCTCCACTGGTACATAAAAAGTAGTCAAGCCATATCCAAACATATCCTCTGTTAGTCATGGGAGTTGTAAGTTTTATGGATTATAAAAAAGGAACTATGGATATCTTTATTCTTATATTTTTGTTATAATGTGATCTACTTGGAAGTATGAAAATAAATATGAATTTAATAAGTTTTATGGATTGGAATTTGTTTATAATACAATTGAAGGAAAAACTAAACTCATGGTGGTCATGTGGTCTAAGTGTTCAATTTTTTGGATATAGTAGTCAAATAGTTGCAAAAGTTTATTATAGCATAATGTAAATTTGATAAAAGTGATTGAGAATAAATGTGAGATATGAAGAAGTGAGATTTTAGTAGCCCAAGGAGCTTGAATAGTTTAAGTGGCACGATAGAACATTTTATTCTTCCTCCTAACAATGACTTGCGCTTTCTTAGAGATAGAATTGAGGCTTATGGAGTTTCACAAATTGCTAATTGGGAAAACTTTTATTTGGAGAAAGACTGGGGGAAGCGTGAAGGAAAGCAAAAGGAAATAGTTGTGTCTTTCATCAAGAGATGCCAAGATCACGCACCACAATGGAAAAAAACGTTACTTGGGGTAAAATAACTTGATAATTGAAGACTTGAAGGCAAAAGAGGTGCAGCCATAGACCTCTTGATTTGTTTGGAGACACCTTTCCATGAACTAAAATGGCTTGTAAACAAGGGTATAACAAAGTAAAGTAAAAGAAAATGTGTTATTTGGTATATCATGCTCTTATGATGTGGATTTGATGCTTATGTTTGAATCTCATATTATATTATAATTGTAATTGATATAACTTAAAACAAAGTGAAAAACCACATGGATAAAGAAAGAGATAAGTTTAGTGACATGCATCCTACAATGGATATTTTAAATGGATAATTTAATAAATACCATTTGATTTTAGCATAATGGCATGAACATATGTTTTATAAGTTTTGGAGCATTTTCTTGTGTAATGTTTTCTCTAAATGTGAAATATGGTTGTTACTTGAAAAGTAAGGTTATCACACTAAAGAAAATATATAACAAAAGCCAACTTTCCCCCAAACAAATGTTCATGTTCCAAAGATTGTCATGTTTGAAATTATTTCTAGCAATAGAATTGTTGTATGATAAAGATGGTAAGCAAGGAGTTAGCATAAGGGAATTCAAGAATAATGAAAGTAAGGAATATACCATGTATTACATGAATGATTTGCTTAGAACATGAGCACATGTGCACAATTATGAGTCACATGTCCCTCATGATGGATTTGATGCTTATATCCCCTAGTCTACACTTGGAGAAAACCCATTATTTATCTCTCTTCCACGTATAGCCACTCACCACTAGACGTACAATCCATTCTTTTTTCTTTTTTTTTTTTTTTCATTAGGAGAGTGGCCCAACAAGCCTGACAACATCCATGCTAAATGAAACTTTACTTCTAGTGTGTTCTCAACCCATTTAGAGAGCCATATTTGAAACTCCACTAGTAGCCACATTAAATGAAGCTCATTTACACTTTCACTTCCCATAACTTGTCTCCTACCCTAGCCCATTTCTTTCTTCTTTCATGATAAACATTGATGTTGTTGCCACTAACCCTAGCCTTTGTTCCTTAGGTTTATTTTTGAAATAGAGAAAGAAAATGCTATGGTCACTGTGTGTTTACCGAAATTGTTGTCTAATCTTACCTCATGTCTTTTTCCACTCATCCACCAACTCTCTACTTCGATCTTTCATAGGTTGTAGGGATTCTCTGATCTTACCTCATGTCCTCTACCGACTCAGAGCTTCGATCTCTGTTAGGGTTGGAGGGGATTTGTGTATAAAAGTCACTTGCATCCCCTTCCCTTTTCTTATCCATAAATATATAATTCTTTTTTGTGTATCAAAATTTTGTCTTTGAGCTTCGTTCTTCTTTTTTTTTTTCCTATTGACAGGGAAGAGTTTGGTTTGTTTTTATGTTTTTCACACCTTTTTAGAAATCTATAGTTTTTACATTTTTTGGTTTTTTAGTCTAACATTGCCGTTAGCTTCTAAGTTGATCTTCTTTCCAAAAAATTTCCCTTTTTTTTGTTTTTGTTCTACCCGATGTTGGTGATAATCGCTTTCATTTTTGATTTAAGGAACCATTTTTGTTTTGATTTACATGTTACATGGTTATTCATTCTTTTTGTTATTAATATTTTTTATGATTCTTTTTGGGATCTTTTGTTCTCTAGTTTTCTATTGAAAGTTTTTTTTTCATAGATTTGAATAGATTCATAGTTTTTATATTTTCTTCTTTTTTGGTCTGACCATGTAACGTCACTGTTAGCTTATATGGGGATCTTTTCTTCCTAAAATTTTCCCTTTTGGCATTTTCTGCTTCTCTCGATGTTGGTGATAATAATCACTTTCATTTTCAATTTAGGGAACCTTTCTTGTTTTCATTTTCATGTTTCAGGGTTCTTTAATTTTTTTTTTTGTTTTCATTTTCATGTTTCAATTTTTCACTTTCATTTTCACTTATTATTTTCGGTTTACATATTCTAGGTGATTCATTGATTTTGACTGGAAAGATTTTATTGTTTAGAAAAATATTTTCATTTTGGTCTGAACTTAAATGTCATTGTTGGCTCCTATTAGCATCCTTTCTTCCCAAATATTTCCCTTTTGTTTGTTTTTGTTTTACCTGATTTGGTTATTTTTGGTTGGGTTTAGGGTTTGTTTACCCTATCACTTGTTTTATTTAATATTGTGTTTGGTTGGGTTTATGGTTTTACTTTCCTATTTCATGTTGGTTTAATTTAGGGATTATTAGTAGACATGCTACCAGTGATTCCAATATTGTACAAAGCCTTATTCTGTTTATTTGAATTTGCATTTAATTCTTCTTATTGCATGCATCATTTTCTTTGTATTTAGCTTGCATAATGTTGACAATTTTGTGGTCAACTCTTTGATCTATGTTATTGTTGTGTGTCTCTATACTTTTAAAGGGAGATTTCGATGCTCTCATATTATGTGACAGATATTTGCATAATTTGGTACAAATTTTATGTTGTGATATTTTGATTCTTTGAATCTTTGATTGTTTGACTGTCCAAACTATGGCAAATGAATACCTTTTCCCTCTAATGTTTTAAAAAATTGAAAATGGGCTTGATTTCCTATAAATTGCCCTAGAAGATGGTTCATTTGCCATTCCACATTCAAAGCTTCATCTGTTGTTCTCTTCTTTTCTCTTATTTTTTCCTAAGTGCTTTTCTTATTGTTGAGACATGGCTCCTTCATGTATTGCTATTGCTGATATTTCTAGTTGTCGTGAGACTTTGAACTTGATGGTTAGAGTTATTAGGCTTTAGACTGTACCTAGCTTTAACAATGGAAGTGTTGTTGGTAGTGTTGAAATGGTTCTTATGGACAAAAATATGAGTTAATTCAATTATCAATTTCTTTAGTCATATTGATTATTTGTTTTGTGATGCTGTGATATTGTTTATGTAGTACATGATTTGGACCTATATGTGTGTTTTTATCAATATTGCAAGGTGACAAGATCCATTGTACTGAGGAGGCATTTGGTCTCTAGATTTCAGAATATCCTTAAAGAGGGTAGGTGCTATAGGATCTGAGCTTGCTAAATGCCCAATCTGGGCTCTTATAGGACTACTAAGCATGACTGCAAGGTGATCTTCCACTTTCAAACAACTGTGAGTCCCATTGAGCTACTTGAAGTGGACCTCTATGGTCTAGTTGACTCCCTTAGCGAGGTTCTTAGTGACTCATTGAACATTGACCATTTGATAGGTAATACTTTTTCTTTCTGACATTGTTCACTTTATTATGTATGACTTTAAGTGTATAACTATAATTTTGTTCTGTTCATTATATGTCATTGGTTTGTTGACTGCCTTACTTAGCCAAAGGAATATGAGAGGGACGGGAAGTTGTCAAGAATGTGTGATGGAACTCACCTTTGAGAAGTATGAGACTCCAATGTTATTTAGTGTTTTTAATCTATTTTTATATTTTTATTCCTGAAATTTACATTGATTATTTTGTCTCATTACCTTTTTCATTTAGCTTGAAGCTTGAATGTGCCTTATTTGGGAGTATGTGGATTATCCAATCATATGTTGGTTTGGGATGTTGATTTGCCTGTGGTTGTCCTTCAATATGTGAAGGTAAAAATTTGCCTTCATTTTTTCTTCTTTTTTGTTTATATTATTATTTATTTTCTAATTCATTATTTCTCATTACTTATAACGCAGATTTATTGATGTGCTTTAAATTTGCTTTTCTTCATAGGAAATATTGGACTACAAAATGTTATGTTTGTGACTAAGATTCTGTTTAATCCTGATGCTCAAGAGGTGGTTGATTTTAAAAATAGGTCTGTATTGTTGTTTTAATCCCTACTTATACATTTATGCTCTCATACTTGATATTAATATGTTCTATGTTTGCTTGTGTGTGTTTGAAGCATTTCAATTGAAGGAAACTCTAATGGTGTTGGCTTGAACATCTATAGAGAGGCCCCATGTTAGTGTGGATGAGGATTTCATAAGACTAACACCTTGGTGCACCATTGAGGACTTAACTGAGAACAAAGAGGTATTATTTTAAAAAATTACTTACTTACTGTTTTAGTGCCTGAATATTCTTAGTTTACAACATTAGTTTTTTTTTTTTTTAATGTATGTATCAGGGTGGTTCCTTTATCATTATGGGAACCATCAAGTTCACTATTGAGGAAGGCCCTTGTGGTACTTCTTCCTGTCATTGTGGGTGATCAGTTATGCCAGAATTGGGGATGTATTATTGTGGTGTTTGTATGAAATATATCTTTTCTGTGTCTCCTAGGTATGAAATTAAGCTCACATTCTTTTCTTTTTTATTGATTTCCATTCATATCTTTTGTTACAATTAACAATTTGTGTTTTTCTTTTCCTTTGCTATCTAAGATTCAAATTGAAAGTTGAAGTGGAGGATTTTCTTGGTACTCCTGTATTTGTTATCTTTGAACGTGAGTGTTCTTCGTTGCTTCAAAAGACATGTGCAGAAATATTTTTAGAGCACATGAAAAGCCTCGAGGTGTTATGCTAACTTCTTTGATATATTTGCTTTTACTTTTTGTTATTAGAATATGTGATTCGCAAATAATTTCCATTTATCTAACTATTTCGATTGTAGTTTGTTAGGGCCAATGTGTACCCTTCTTTTTTTCTGCCTTGTATGGTTGAAAATTATTATTTGAAGTTGAAACAAAAGTTGTATCACCCAATAGATACCATGGAACTTTTTGTGTTAAATGGATATGTGATGATAGCACGATGTTGGCTATGTTTAGCTTGAATGGTTTTGAGCTTACCCTATCAAAGGTAAGTAAGATTTTTTTTCCTAGAGTTAAGGTTGTTAGATATTTGAAGCTATTTTTGACTATTTTGTTTTATTGTAGGCAATATTTTCTCTTGCATTTTCTCATGTTGAGTATAGGGGAGTTGGATTCTGTGGGTGTAGGAAGGGTGGTACTATTAGCCTGGGTGATGATTCAATTGAGTGATGTGCATGCTTTGCATGATAAGGCAAGTATATTGGTTTTGTTGTTATTTTCTTATATTTGTTGTTATTTTCTTATTGTTATTTCTTATTCTTAATATTTTGGTTAGTCAAAATCTTAGATAACTTTTTTCTTTGCTTAAATGGCAGAAGCTTAGTTCCGTTTATGTAGCTCTGTGCTCACTAAGAGCTTGAAAGGTGGCCAGTGTGGTCTTGGTTCTGTTACGCCTATCAAAAGGAAACTTCAAGATGAGTTCAATGAGGTTGCAAGTTCTTCTGATAAGGAGATCAATGGAAAAAAAGTAGTTTCAGACTAACTATTAGTATTTTACTTGGGCTTCTGATATGTGTTGATGTTAGTGTGTTTATTAGGTTGAATTGAGTATGTAGTAAATGTGTAGTTAACTAGAAACCTACTGATTTTGGTGGATTTTGTTAAGGTTTTGGTGAATACTCTTTGGAATTATTAGGTGGTCCATTTTAGACTTATTATGTGGTCCAGTTGAGTTTAGCTGTTTAAATTAGGCTTGGAGGCTCTTTCGATCAAGCCTTTGGACTTTTCTTTTTTTTTTTTTTGGTGCATGTAAAGCACAAAAAATTATTATTTGTATGAAGATATCAATGGCCTAATTACTTCAATTTGTTTAATTTCTTACTCATCTTCAATATGTTTTTATTCCTACCAATAATAGTATTGTTGCTATTGATATTGGGCTTGGTCACTTTTTTGGTCTACCTTTTGGACTATTTTTTTCATGTAAATCATAAAAAAATTGTTTGAATGGGCTTATTAGCTGGGCCAAATATTTGAACTTCTTTAGCTTTTCACATACTTTAAATCTGCCTCTTTATTCCTAATACTGACAAATATTGGCCTTGGACACTTTTTTGGTCAATCACTTGGACTATATGCCTCTTTTTGCATGTAAAGCACAAAAAAATGTTTGAATGACCTTATGAGTTGGCCCAATTTTTTGAATTTGTTTAATTTTTCTTTGGAGTTTAAATTTTCTTCTTTATTCCTACTATTGTTATAGACATATGAATCTCTAATGTTTTTGGGTCATTGGTATTTTCATTTTATAAACATAAGGGTAAAAAGAAGAACATAGATTATTAGACCCAAACAAAAAAACATTAGATTAAGAATTGTAAAAATGAGTTTGACTTTTATTTATAATTTGTTAAATTTTATCATAAATTAATTACTATGTAGATTATTCATGTATGATTTTTATGGTGGAAGGCAAATAGATTAGTCATGCTATTTAAGCTATTTTTTCTAATTAAAGTGAGTTATAGGAAAACATTGGGTTCAAATAGCAACCAAAACTAAAGTTTGTATACAAACAATTCTTTCATTTATTTATATAAATATTGGGCACAATTTTTTGATGTTACTAAACCTTTTTGAATGCTATTGATTAGTTCTATTTGTAAAGGTATATTTCCAAATGGAATTCATGGAGTGAAAATAAATGTTAAGCCATGATGGAGAGTTTAAGCGTTGTGGATGGAATTATATATTGGAGAGTTTAATTCATTATGGCAATTTTGTTTTGGTTTTTTTTGTTATTAGTATAAGGTCATGTTATAAATAATGGATTTAATAGAGGTAAAATCCGATTTTTCTATTGATGCTCATATTCTACTTTTTCTTGTGTCAGTTTATTGACAAGAATAATGCTAAGATTGCTAGAGCTTATAGACTAAGCCAATTGCAAATGGAGAAGGCTTCTCGATCACGTATGCATGGTGATACTTTTTTTTCACCTTTCTCCATATATTGTGTTCTGTATTTTTTTAACTAACTTTTAATCTTTAGTGATCAAGTCCTTTTGTATTTTCAAAAGTGACAAATAATTTTTTCTATGATTTTGTAGAACCATCAAGCAGTAGTCAAGCCATAATTGTTAATACCAAGTCCTATGAGCATGTGTCGGTAATTCTTATTTTCATAACACTATATTTTTGTTTCAGATTAATTATGTGTGTGTGAGTTATAATTTTATTTGAGATTTATAAGTGTTATCGTAATTATAAGTTATTTGTTTGTTGATATTTTGTTTGGTTCTAGGTAAAATGGAATTCATGGATGACTAAGAAAAATATGGTGACAAAGAATGCTAGAGCCTATAGAATTAACAAATTACGTGTTCAAAAGTTGCTAAAGTCTCATAAGAATGGTGATCATTTTTTTTTTTTAATTCTTTAGTGTCGATAAAGTGTTTAATAATAATTCGATGGGTACAAGATGGTGAATACTAAAATATTTATTTTTCTTATGCCATATAGTAACCTTATCAGATTAGCAATATATTCCAGATTTGGACTTTCTCATAAAGTTTTGGTAATTGTTTACTGCATAGTTCTTATTACCATTTTATGATTAAAAAAATGATTAGTATAGCATTTTATATTTCTGTCTTTATTTATGATGATACTTTTGGAATCTCTTTCTTTAAATTAAATTCGTATTTTTTTTCAATAGTGATAATTTGAATGTGCTTATTCTTTTGTTGTCATGATAGGAGGCTAAACTTAATTTGCACCATGAAGCTATGCCAAAAGCTTCTAGAGCTAACAGAGTTAACATCATGAGAATGAAAAGAGGTTTGGGATTGCGAAATAATTTTGGTAAACTAAGTGAGTAATAAAATTGATACAACGTTTTTAGTAATACTGCCAAAGTTATGCTATTTGTTTAGTTGCATTTTTTCTAAGTAAAATATAATCATTAATTTATTAAATGTTATGTGATGATTAGGGATCAATGGAAGTAATAATGAAGTTGTTAGTTCCTTTGTAACACAGCAGTTATCACGGTTTTCACGTGGCCAACTGTTTGTAGGTTTGTATTATGGTTTTTTGTAGTAGTTAAATATCTAATACATAATTAAGTGAAAAAGCACATATTAATGCTCAACTGTGTTATTCATATATGGATTCAGGACTATCCAATATTTTGGATTCACCTACGCATGGAGAGCACTTGGATAGTGACCTTTTTAATCAAAGCAAACATATTGGTGGGCTATTTATTTATCGTGAAATTAATCTGATATTAATAATTCATTGGTTACTACGTAATATGTTTTTATTACATGTTCATCATATGTAGATTCTGGAGACTATATATGTGAATGCTCATTCTGTGGTGCACTGTTGTGGTATGGTGAGCGAGCAATGAAAAGCGATGGCTCAGATAATCCTGATTTTTCAATCTATTGTTGTAAGGGTAGAGTTCACCTCCCCTTGCTGTCTAAGCCTCCTAGATTGTTGTATGATTTACTTAATGGGCATGATTCAAGGTCAAAATATTTTCTGGGAATATCTTACAATAGTATGTTTGCATTCATGTCCATCTGGTAAAATTGAGAAATCTATGAATGATGGGGTTGGTCCACCACAGTTTATAATTAGTAGACAAAATTACCATCGAATTGGTACTCTTCTCCCAATTGGTGAGAAGCCCAATTTTGCCAATTGTATATATACGACACACTAAATGAGCTGGGGAATAGGAAATCACATTTTAGGTATGATATGTTATGTTATACTTTGTTCATGTCAATATTTATAGTTTCATTTTTTAGCCAATATTTATTTATTTTTTTAATATATAGTTCAACGGATTTGCGTTGTGAGCTCAATGAATCTTTGATTTGTGAACTTATTCAAATGATTGATGGTCACAATGTTCTAGTGAAATCATTTAGAAGAGTTTGTGATCACTATCAATCAAATCTTATCGAGCATTTCATTTTGCGTTTGTTTAGGAATAGAGGTTTTGATGCCCATACATACAACACATCAATAGTTGATGAAGTTGTTGCATTGATTGTTAGTGATTTTGATAGCACAAAGCATGGTCAGGACATTGTAGTTGAATGTCGTTCAGTCAATTAAAAAGATTGCATGAGACTCATACGGCTTACATACCCCTTCAATATCCTTTGCTTTTTCCTATGGGAAGATGGATTTCAAGAGGATATTCCATTCAAAGCGGAACACGAATTGTCCGAAGAGGGTGAGAGTGTCTCTTAATTCATTGCCTTTAGAATTCAAGAGCGATTGGCTGAGGAAGGCATACTCTTGAGGAGTAGAAGGTTGTTTCAGCAGTTCATTGTTGATTGCTTCGATGGTTGAGTCGCAACGTTTATCATTTATTAGAAACAATAAAAAAAATATTAGATCTGAGTTTAAGGGATTAGAGGAAGCCATTGAGAGAGGTGACACTAATGCAACATCTATTGGGAATCGCGTTGTTTTACCTTCTTCCTTTCCTGGTGGTAGGAGGTACATGTTCTACAATTGCAGGATGCTATGGCTATATGTAAACGTTTGGATACCCAGATTTATTCTTGATTGTGACTTGCAATCTAATTGGCCTGAAATTAGGAGATTTGTCTGAAAGAGGATTGTCAGTGGATGACCGCCCTGACATTGTTTGCCGAGTTTTTCATATGAAGTTAATTGAGTTGATGGATGACTTTAAGAAAGGTCAATTCTTTGGGAAAGTGGTTGCTGGTAAGTTGCAACTTTAATGACTATTCTTCATTTTGTTTATATTTGTCAGATCAAATGATTTGGAGATTAACTTCTATAACATTGTTTAGGAATGTACATTGTTGAGTTCAAGAAACGTGGTCTTCCTCATGCTCATATATTGTTATGGCTTGAAGAGAGTCTTGCCAATCAACTACTGGAATAATTGATAATTTGATTTGTGTTGAATTGCCTAATCCATCATGATACCCATCGTTGTATGGTGTTGTTACTAAATTCATGGTACATGGTCCTTGTGGACTTGTGAGGTTGAATTCCCCATGCATGAAAGATGGCAAATGCACAAAGTTCTTCCCCAAGAAGTTTGTGAAAGAAACATATTTTGATGAGGATGGATTTCCAATTTATTGAAGATGAGATACCGGTGTTCGTGTTATGATTAAAGATATGGAGGTTGAAAATAGGTTTATTGTGCCATGCAATCCTAAATTGCTCATGAAATATAATGCCCACATGAATCTTGAGTTATGCAATAAATCTAATTCAATAAAGTATTTGTTTAAATATATAAATAAAGGACCAGACCATGTTAAGTTACCGTAGACAACCTGATGGTGAGATGGTTGATGGTGTTGATGAAAGAGTGGATGAGATCAAGCAATACTATGATTGTAGATATTTGTCTCCATGTGAGTCTGCATAGAGGATTTTTGCTTTTGATATTCATCATAGATGGCCTCTTGTGTAGAGACTGATATTCCATCTACCAATGGAACAAAGTGTGCTGTTTGAAGGAGGTGACTCGATTGATAGCATCGTACGGGTAAATAGGGAAAAAAAATACAATGTTCATTGCATGGATGGAAGCCAATAAAAGTATTTTGGAAGGTAAAAATCTTACTTATGGTGAGTTTCCCACACAATTTGTGTATAATGTTGGTCAACGAGAATGACATCCTAGGAAGAGGAGATTCTGTATAGGTAGACTTATTTTTGTACCTCCAGAAATAGAGATTTGTTCTACCTGTGGTTATTGCTCAATGTACAAAAAGGATGCACCAGTTTTGAGGATATAAAAACTATTGTAGATGTTACTTATTAGTCATTTCGAGAAGTTTGCTATGCACTAGGGCTATTGACTGATGATAGAGAGTTCATAGATGCGATTAAAGAGGCTTGAATTATCATCGGGCCCTTCTTTATGTCGTTTATTTGTTACTTTGTTGCTTTCACACTCGATGAGTAAACCTTCATATGTTTGGGAGCAAACTTGGAATCTGTTGGTAGATGGTATTTTATACGAAAAAAATGTGGAATCCATCGTCAGGTTTGAGACGCTATATTGTTATTCCTTTTTATATTTATTCTTTTATGTGTTAAATGTTATTAACTATAGTTTTTTTTTTGTAGATTTAACGATTGAGGATAGGGATTTGCAAAACCTTTGTTTGTTCGAGATTGAGAAGATGTTAATGGAGAATGGGAAATCCTTGAGTGAATTTTATCATATGCCTTATCCAGAACTTGGTGTTATTTCTAACATGGACAACGTGTTATTGTTAAATGAACTTAACTATTCAAAGCATGACATGTTAGTTGAGCATGAAAAGTACTTTCCACAATTGACTGATGAACAAATGAATGTTTATTGCCATGTTATTGATGATGTTAACTCTATAAGAGGTGGGTTCTATTTTGTACATGGGTATGGTGGGACTGGTAAAACATTTGTTTGGAAAGCTTTGTCTTAAATTGCATTCTAAAGGATAGGTTGTGCTCAACGTTGCTTCTAGCAGGATAGCCTAACTTCTGTTGCCTAGTGCTAGGATGACTCACTCTACCTTTGCAATTCTATTGCAATTAACTGAAGAATCAACATGTCACATCAAGGCTAATAGTCCAAAAGGTAACTTATTAAAACACTATAGTGTTATCATATGGGATGAAGCTCCAATGACAAATAAGTGGGCTTTTGAAGCTTTGGATCGAACTCTTAAGGACTTGATGAGAATCATTGATAATGATAATTCCATTAAACCATTTGGTGGTAAGGTTGTTGTTTTGGGAGGTGATTTTCAACAGATTACCTGTGATCCCAAAGGCAAGTTGTACTGATATTGTCATGTCTGTGTTAATTCCTCTTTTTTGTGGAGTGATTGTGAGGTTTTGAGTTTAACCAAAAACATGCATCTTCGTCATGTTCTCCTGATGGTGACCTTGATAGTTTGAAATCTTTTGCCAAATGGATATTAGATATTGGTAAGGGTAAAATTGGACATGAAGTTGATTGTGATTTTGAAGTTGATGTTCCAAGTGATCTGTTAATCTTATATTGGGATGATCAGGATTCAGCAATTGTGTCACACACTTATCCGAATTGTTGGACAACATTAGGAACTACAAATTCTTTGAAGATCGTGCTATTCTCACTCCAACTGTTGAAGTGGTTGAAAGAGTTAACAACTACATTATTGATATGATACTTGTAACACCCTTCACTCCATAAGGCTATGCTTAAGTCATAACCTTATAATGCAAGTTGTTACTTGTTATCTCTACTTGACCTTTGATGGAGTATATACATATTACATATGAGCTTGCTTTTCAAACAAACATAAAATATTTCCTCTACGTGTCACTAAGTTTGAACATAAATTCTAGGCCGTAATAAAGTAGCAATACCATATAATTGTATTATACAATGGTAAAACAATCATATACATAGCTATGTCAACCTTTACCTTGGTTTATGCAAGAACTCTCTAGTTTAGGTAGGGTACTGCTCAAAAACTTGTTAAAAGAAAACAAAAATACTAACTAAATTCTTTATCATCAATTCATTCAAAAACTCTGATCGTGAGGCCAACACCAATTGAGAATCTTCACAAATAATCACCATCATTGTAATCTATGTAAAAATAAAATAACAGAGGAATGAAATCAAAGATTCCAATAGAAAAAATACCAGTCTACTATATAGTGATATCTGACATAATATTCAAATAATTAATATATCTTTGATTTCTTTTGAAATATCTAGCTTGCTTATCCACTTTCTTCGTTAACATAGTATTATGAGTACACTTATGCTTGAGAATAAAAGATCAAAGGATTTGTAATATAATTGCTCAATATTTTGGTTGTTTACGTAAAGGTTTCAGCAATTAGTATCATTGTTTCTTGTGATTTAATTCTATTACATAATTTTAAACTTAATGGAGAACTCATAGGACTCTTCTATACTTCTTGAATTGTACTGTCAACAATGTAATGTCATCATGTTACAACCTGACATAGTTCACTAGATGGAGTACGTCTACTACATCTTATCTGAATAACCTCACTATTCTTTCTTAGTATTCCCTTTTCTCATAACAATGTAACGCCATTGCGATTATAACCTGATATAGTTCTAAAGGCATAGCACCTCTACTACAACCCATGAATTCATGAGCTTACCATTAAGCAATTAATATTACATAAAGCTTATTCTCTTAAGTTTTCTTTCTTCATAAAGATCTTTAATGTTTGTGTAGGAAATTTTATGATTCTCAAGTAAAATCTCTTCTTAATAGTTCTATATCTCATACTCTTGTTTTGAGATTTCCTTGAAATCTCCTTAACTCTTATGAGATTTCTCTAAGTCTTGAATTACTATTATACTTTTCTCTTGAAAATCTCTTGAATTTCTTATGAGATAGTCTCTTTAGATCTTCTGAATTCTTATGATTTTCTGTCAAAATCCCCTAAGTCTTATGAGATATTTTGTTCAAAAATCTCTTGGATTCTTATGAGATTTATCGGTAAAATCTCCTGAACTTTTTATAAAAATTTTTTTCTGGAAGAACTGTTATGAGATTTTCTACAAAGTCTAGTAAACTTTTACGAGATTTTTAAAGAAAAATTAAACATTTATGAGGTTTTTCATAAAATCTACTAAACGTTATGAGAATTTTCTATAAAATTTGTTAGATTGTTATTATTTTACTTAGAGATTTTTCGAAATTTGCTAATCTTTTATGAGATTTTATATCATCATAACTTGTAAAACTCTTCATGATGAAATTCTTATAAATGTCAAGGAAAATAAACTAAGTTTCTCATTTGGATTTCAAAGCTTTTCTTCTATATATCAAAATTTCATCCTTTTTCATGAAACTTTAACATCATACTTTAAAAATACCAATCTTTCAGAGTTTATAAAATTATTTTTGATGATGTTCTTGCAAAATTTCCTGATATCTCATTCTCTTTAATGAACCAAAAATCTCTTCATTTATGTAGGTAAATCTTTTACATCAATTTAATCAATTCATAAGGCTTTCAAGCAAATCACCTTTACATCTATCAAATTCATGTATAGGCATCTTGAAAATAATTTCAGATTTCACAACATAATTTCAAGCATATATCAAGAGTTTATATTAACAAAATAGCCAAACAATCACAAAGCAATAACTATAATCTTTCCTACCTTTCTTCCAAACCATTTGCTAAGCTTTTCTCTAGCTTTTTCTCCTCTAACTAAAGCTCCAAACCCATTTTCTAGCCACTAAATATGCTGCGTTTACTAGATGAAGAAGAAAAGAAGGTTTTGGCTTGAGTTTGATGTAGAGAAAGTGTCTTGAGTTAGTTTAAGGGTTAATCTAGGTGTATCCTTCAAGAACTTGGTAGTTTCATGGAGTTTGAAGAAGAAAAACTGAAGAAAATGGAAGAAGAAGGAAGAAGACGTGAAGCGTGTAGAGAAGGCAAAATTGGAATTTCTTTTTTATATAATTATGACTTAATTGGAGAGTAATTAATAGGTATCATTATTCTCAGATCAATTTGCCTTGTTTTGGTATTGGAAATATCTATATTTATTTAATCGTCCTAAGTAAAAATTATGAGATATGATAATATCCTTTATTTATACCTTATTCAATGTTTTGGTGTATTGGTTATTACCATTTTGGTACCCGATTGACATAAAAAAAACTTTACTAGGTTAAGATATCTATTTACCCTTATACTTATTTTATCTATGTCATTATACCAATTATAGGGTCTCATTTTATATTTCCAATTAAAATATTATTATATTAATTTTTAATAATATTAAATTAATTTTATTTTTTATTTTTATTTTTATTTTTATTTTTTACAAACTCTTCATATTATTCTAATCATAATTATGTTTGTCGAAAATTTTAAAATCTCTATAGATTATTCACAATTAATCATTTTATCACAACAATACTAAAAACTAGATTGCTACAATACCATGTGATGGAAAAGAGTATTAGTTTTTAACTTGTTTATAGGTCTGATGCTTATATTGGTATTGAACATGATTGGATCACTGTTGAATTTTTAATCAAATAAAGTGCTCTGGATTCCAAATCATAGATTATGACTCAAATGGTGTGCCAATTATGTTGTTGAGGAATATTGATCAGTCTATAGGTTTGTGTAATGGTACAAGACTTATAGTTACTGATTTGGGCACCAATCTTATTGGTTGTCCATTACCACATGAAAAAACATTGGTGAAAGGTGTATATCCAGAGCATGAATTTAATTCCTTCTGACTCTTCTTCCATTGAAGTTCCAACGACGACAATTTCCACTTTCTTTGTGTTTTGCAATGACAATAAATAAAAGCCAAGGATAGACTCTATCACTTGTCGGGTTATTTCTCCCACGTCGGTATTTTCACATGGCCAATTATATGTTCCTATATCAAGGGTGAAATGTCAAGAAGGCTTGAAAATTTTAATTTGCAATGAGGAAGGGTGCCTTGGTATTTGTACTAGAAATATTGTTTACTGGAAATATTCAACAATCTATAAATGAAAGTATTGTTGTGTGTTCTTGTCTTTTCTTGAAATGTATTTAAATGTATTTTCTTAAATTTAGTTCTTATTTTTATATGTGTTCATGTTAAGGATATTATGATTTTCCTTTGACCACATAGTACATTTTATAAGAATTTGGAAGATACAATGTGAGGATCTCATTTGAGAAAGTAATATGATGGAATTTTATCCTTGAATTAATAAAGTTAAAAATAGAACTATTTTCACTATGCCTCTTAATTATTGTGTTTGCATAGTAATTTTTCTATTCTCATCACTTGGATTGTTATATTATTTGAATGCATATGAAATATGTTTCCTTGAATGGAACTATTCAATACTTATTCCAGAACATATAATCTAATCGTTGTGCGTAGCACGGGTTCCAACTAGTTCCACATACAGGCATGCATAATTACAAATGGAAATATTAGGTAAAGTTACTTTAATGCATGAGCATGTTTTCATGTTAGTCATTACGATATGTGCATGATAGCTGAAGTGAAGAATAATGACACCCAAGGCCATTTATGAAATCTCCATGAGATCTTGCTCTGTTTATTATTCATGCTATATGCAAAATAACTTCATGAGCATAAACATGCTATGTTCCATTTAACTAGTAAGGAGTAAAGTTAATTTGCACAAAAGAAAAGTTTGCAAGAGTGATTATTAAAATTGTTTCTTGTTTCACAAAATAATTACACCTAAGAAGGCACCATATATAGTAGCATAAAAAGGTGAAATCAAAGAAGAGGAAGTTCCAACTACTAAGCATCATAGGTTTGCTAGAATGATCAAAACAAAGGATGCCCAGACAACATTAAAAATAATGAGGAACTTTGAAGAATGCTTAAATGATGTAGAGGAATGAGACAATGACCAAGGCATAGAGATGAAATGATCCAGAGGATTCAAAAAATGATGAAGGTAGCACATAAGCAAATCAAGACTTCGTATTCTATGTTACCATAACTACAAGTCCTCCTCATACAAAGAAGTATGTATCAGGTTTGTTACAAAGCTACAAACAAGCATGACCAAGAATAGGTGAAGTTAAAAAGGAAAGGAACATTAAGGGTAGGCTGGGTTTTCTCAACAATTTTTCCATGATACAAAAGATGCCCAAACTTTGCATTCTTTGTTAACCAGCTCTAAACTCATAACCCAAATGGATAAAAGGCTGAAAATTTTATTTTTGAAGTTCAAAAACATGAGCAAATGCAGGTAATCTTCTCATATGCAAGTTCATATATGCCTTAGAAATCACAAGTAACTAGTTGCAAGAGAAAGACATTGGTTGAAAATTACAAAGTTCTCAGAAATCATGATAGAAAGCCTATCATTTCCAACTTCGAGAGGACATTTGAGGAATTTTCAAGGAGAAAACACTAGAAGAAAGCAAGCAGTTCACAACATAATGGCCAAAGAAATTGCACTCCTATTCTTGTAGATGATTGTCAAGACATTTGGGAGCTACAAGAAGCCTTATGCCCATTGACAAGAAAGCACAAGTTAAAGAACCAAGAACATGTTTTGATGGAAAGAGATCAGAAAGAGCAAGACATGAAGAAGATGAAAAATGGAAAAATAGAAGATGCCCAGAGATTGAAGACATGTTGTGCAAGAAGGTGATTCATGGAATATGCACAATAAGAAGAAGCTACGCCTTCTATTGTGCAAGGAGGCTATTGTTCCTAACCATGAATCAATTAGTAACTTAAGAGTTATATGAAAAGATATTACTGAGGAAAAAGGACTAGACTCTTAGGAGAATGGGTGCAAGGATGATGCCCCACCAATCTAAAGTCTTAAGGGAGTTGACTTTAGGACCTTGGAAACTACTAAATGATGTGAATTGGCAAGCTTTGGAGTGCTACATACCAAAGGATGGAGATCTTTCATTAGGGACAAAGGATCAAAGGTAGTTTCTTAGTTCTAGAAAGAGATACCTAACCCAAAAGAACTAATCACACTAAAACCATATCTTTAGGTGAAAGCCTATATTAAGAAATAAACACCACTATGGCCCAAACCCATAGCACTATTCCTACCTAAAAATGATGTTAAAGGTGTTGTACAAACAATCTTTGTAAATAGCCCATAGAAGCATTCCCAATGAGAAAACAAAGTCAGCTCAAATCATATCACTTTGACATAAAGCTTCAAAAAAAACAAAGAAAAAACCCAAAAGGGTGCCACTAACTTGGGGTAAAGAGTGAGATACTCTCATGAAAAGGAATAGAATGGTAGAAAAAAGGGAGATTTAGACCTTTAGAAACCAAGAAACACTCCCATGGTAGCACCCCTCAAGAATCCCTTCTCTACTTCATCATTCTTGACCAAAACCAAGGAAAAATCCACTATTCTTGGATATTTTCATTTGGAAATCAATATCCATGTCTTAAATTGTGTCACCATGTCAAGCTTGCTAAGATCTACACACCTATACTAAAAACTAGAGAAAAAAAGCAAGAGAAATCCATTAAGAGAGAAACCCAACTCGTGGGTATGGCATCTTTGCATCTCAAAACGGGAAAAGCTCTAATCATTCTTCTATTGATCCTTGTGCTTGTGGCACTTGTTCTCAATCTAAGCCACACAAGAGTTAGTTCCCCATATGTTTTCTCACATTTCCTCACAAGTTTACAAACCTAGAGATTAGAGTCTTGTTTAACACCTTTAATCCTTTCCCCAAAACTCTGGTCTGAAACAAATATGTAACATTTTGTACTTGCATACATAGTTGAATACACATTTTATAATCTTTATTATACTTGAATTCAAGAAACTTATACTCAAATATGTGTTTTAGCTACAATTGATCATGGCTAAGGTAGAAATTAGCTAGGGTTCACAATAAATGTTAGCCAACATTTTAATTTTTTGGTAATTTAATTTTAACTTTAGAAAATATATACATAATTTTTGTTTGTAATTTTTAAATTTAACTTTAAATAAAAAATATTCAAAAAATGTAATTATTATCAACTATTATGTTTTATTATATTATTCATAATAATTCATCTTTGTTATATAATGTTTATTACTTTTAAAAACAATTTTTCCAAATATATTTTTAAATTCATTACTTTTAAAACTTGTTTTTAAAATAACTATTTGAACAAATTGTGTTTTTTTATCATTAAAAAACTATTATAAAGCTAAAGTTACCACATATTTAGTTTTTGTTTTTTCATTTTTTTAAAAATTGAATTTGAAATTATTTTTAAAAATAATTTTAAATAGTTTCAAACAGGTTCAAGAAAGCCTTTTTTAATAGAAACGAAATTAAACTTCAAAAATGGACCAAGAAGTACTAAAAAAACCATTATATATATATATATATATATATATATATATATATATATATATATATATAAAGGTATTTAGTAAATTTATGTATATAAGAACCCAGGAGAGCGGGGACTTCTCTCCATCTGGAAGGAAAATTTTTTCCCAAACTCAGGATCCCCAATTGTTGGGAGAAATCGTCCTCCCTAGTTTCAATTACACTTTATGGGATAAAATAAATAAATCAATTCATGAAAATGATAAAAAAAATAGACAGATGTAAAAAATAAATAAATAATAAGAGGAGATTCACACTTTAGTTCCTGACATTTTCATTTTGACATTTAGTTTTTAAAAGATTACATACATATTAGTGATTAAGAAATTTAATGTCAAACATATTATTCCCTGTATCAAGAAAATCATACGCATATCAGTATTTGAAGCATTGTTTTTCAACATATTAATCCTTGAAATAAAAATTATCTTTTAACATATTTATCTGCTATCCTTGAAAAATCTACTTTAATATATAAATGACTCAGAGTCGGAAGTTTATTATGAGAGAAGATTAAAATATCGTTGGATCTTACATTAATGGTTAAAATTAAAACATAAAATCATTATATTTTAAATAATCATGTGATCATTAATTACCATTAATAACATTCAATCTTTACCATTTATATTATTTTGTTAACAAAATAGTTTTTGAAGAAACTATATTTACCTGTAACCTTCCATTGACCCTTATATTTGACAAATCCATTCAAATGTCAACTACCCTTCATTTCCATTGACCAAGTGATTACATGTACTAGGTTGGCACCGCTAATATATTAGATGAGATTCTCATTTAACCCCAAATATAAACCCTAAAAATCCCCAGCCACCACAATTCATTTTGCATGCCCCAATTTCCCAATTCAAGATACCGTAATGATTTTGTTCCCCAAATCAATGAAGAAATCTAATTGATGGCTGGTGATAACATGACAAAGATTAATCAAAGGTCAAGAAAGGTTCCATTAGCTGAAGCAAGCTTTAGTGAGTTTGCTGCGTTAGGTGGAAAATGTCCAAAGAAGAACCAGCAAGCATGTGGTGGCACATGCTCTTGTGGCCTTAAGTTGGTACTATTGAAGTCCAACACTCCTCAAAACCAAGAAAGGTGGTTCCTTTCACTTCCCTTTGTTTAAATTATGCCAATGCAATTTTGTTTTTCTTTCTCAATTTATGCTTAAAGGAAAGGAAAGTAATGTATTTTTTATGATCTAAATGTTGTTACAGAATTGTACCATGATGTGTAATTATTTAGAAAGGGTTGATGAGGCTAATGTTGAATATGAGGTCAAAGAGAATAGCATAGTGGTAGAAAACTATAATAAATTCTCTACCAAAAATAATGTTGACGGGTTCATGCAAGCAAACATGAATTTAGTCGACATGGAGGTGATGTTGAGAATGCTTGTGAAAATGAAAGGGGATATTAAGAGGCTCAAAATATTGATGTTAGTGATTTGTTTGGGGGTAGAACTGTATTGCATACTTAATTTGTATTTTTTTTTTAAAGTAGTTGTTGCTTATTTTAAGAAATGTGACGTTATGAACATAATTATGGGAAGTTGTAGGAGTATTGGCTTAGATTTAGCATTGTTTTTGTATTTTGATTTAGTTTAGGGGGAAAAGCATATCATGTACTGCAATAATTGGATCCATGAAAAGTCAGGCTACATTTTTATGGATTAATAAGAAAGTTTCATTTAGTGGCAAGATGTTACTATTGTGTGAAGGAAAAATGAAGTTTTTCACACAAACAACATTCATTTCCTTTCCTGTAAATATAAAATTGAGAAAGAAAAATAAAATTACAATGACATACCATATAGAAAGGGTCACGAAGGAACTACCTTCTTAGTTTTTGAGGAGTGTTGAACTTCAATACCACCAACTCAAGGCCACATGAGTAAGTGCCACCATATTCATGCAGGTTCTTCTTTGAACATTTCCCACCTGACTGAAGCTTACTTCAGGAAATGGACCCTTCCATGACCTTTGATTAAACCTTTGTCATGCTATCACATCCCATTGGAATTTTTCACATATTTGGAGAACATGACCTGTTAGGGTTTCATGAATTGCGAAATTGAGAAACGTGGAGTGAGTGATATGGTTAGGATTTTTTTGGGATTTATATTTGGGGGTTTAGTGAGAATGCCATTTCATATATTTGCATTGTTGACTTGGCATAAAATATGACTTGTGATCACTTCTATTAATAGAAATAGAGGCTAGTTGGTGATTTGTGAATTTATCAAACGAAATGAATCGTTAGAAGTATGGCAAATATAGTTTCTTTCAAAGTTATTTTGTTAGTGATATGATAAAGTTGTATTCTTCTACCATGTCACATGCTAGCTTGGCACCAAATGTGACACATAATTGCTTTTGTGAATAGAAAAAAGACCAATGGAGATTTAATTGGATTTGTCAAATGAAATAGATTTTTAAAAGAATTATAATTGAATATACTTTCTGTTGATAACTATTTTATTATATTATCTTTCAAGAACAAAATGAATAGTTTCCCTTAAATTTATTCATCTTTGATTATTTTCTTTTGGACCTAGATAAGTTATATAAATTAGAAATGGTCTCTAAATTAAAGTTATTTTCAAAGTATAATGGTGAAAATATGTCTACTCTTTTATGTGGTGTTTGATATCTACTTTTAAATTGATATAATGCAATGCCTGTGAATACCATGTCACTTATCATTTCCCTTATTATATTTTCCTAAAGAAAAGCCATAAAAATTAGAGGAAATTACACTAACATTCCTTGTGATATAATGAAAGTATATTCAGCATCCTCCTATCTTACAAAACTTATATTAACCTCCTCTAAATTTTATAAATTTTTACACTAACCACCCCTACACTTAACATTCTGTTTGTTATTTGATGGAAAATGTAGCATTTGTGTGGCACATGATATTTAATGGCCTAAGTGTAATGAGTTGTAAAAATTTAACATATGAAATTACTAGAACGTCCTTGTTTATCATGGTATAAAAGTACCTTGAGATTGAATCAGGTGCTTGCCCTTATAGCCCCATCACCACAGCCCTTGAACTGCAACCTCCATGAACAATCCACCACACGTGCCATAACCATAGACCTTCTAGTCGCAACCAAAAGAGCACCTATCAGCCCTTAAATGCCACCTGCACAACTTCGTCAACCACCACCAAGCACAGTCACGCCCAATAGCCATCACCTCAGAGCACCACCATCCTTGCCACATTTCAAATCTCAAACACAACCTCATTGCAAACCCCTTCACTATTCCTGAAAATAGCAAAGCCACACAATACCATTCCTACACCCAATTTGATTTGCACACCTATAACTCGTTTGGATGTGCTAAAAAGATCTTTTTTTAATTAATCCTTTTAATTAAGATCTTCTGAAAAAATAAAAATTGATTTATGTTTGAATGTAATGTCATTTTATATTTAGATGCAATATTAAAAAATTTTATTTGTTATCAAACATCTTTTTTATATTATAAAAGGATTTTTTTCAGAAGATGAAAATTTAAACTTCTCAAAAAAGATTTTTTTGACTTTTTCTAGTGATTTTATTTTTACTTAAAAAATTACCCAAACATACTAAATAAAAAAAAATCTTTTTTTTATCCAATAAAAACAAATCCAAACCAGCTCCTAATGCCATTCCCACACCCAATACCATTCAATAAGGTTGACTTTTTTATGGCTATGAATCATCTGATTTCACTGCGTGAGATTTGTTTCCTTGCACCATATGAGATCTTTTATGGCTAATTTTTTTTTTTTAGCCCTTTGAGTTCTGACAATAGTGGGGGAGATAGGTGAGTGAAAACAAAAGAGAATATGGGGAGTAGAAGGGTATTTTGGACAAAACAGTCTCTCAATGAACAGTGCCAACTTCTAAGGGGAAGATTCTTGTCATGTGGACAAATAAGAAAAATGTTAAGTGTAATATGATCAATTTGAGTGTAATTTTTCTAAATATTAAGCTAAAAAGTCACTTGCTGTGTACAGTAATATTTGGAGAGTTTTCTTCCTTGAAATACTGTTTCGGCAAACATGTGGAAAGAAAAGGAAAGGACTAAGTCTAGTTTGCAGCAGTTTGCTCTTATTTTGCCAAAACCTCAAGAATAAAAGTGCAATTTTCTGTAAAGATAAATCAAGGTAACTTATCATGAAATGCTACATCATGCTAGTGTAATCTACAGCAAAGAAAACATTGAACAAAAACGTGAACTATCTTGGAGAGCTAACTCAACTTTCTCTTGATAACATCACAACCATGTGTGAATCCACAGGAACCCCGCACCAACTCGTGCATGAATCAAATAATTCTGTTGACGCGGATTCTATCTCCAAAATAACAAATCCATCAACAGCAAATGGCTTTCATAATAAGGGAAGTGCCTAAATCTCTATACACTTCAGTTCATCCTGTTCCCAAATCTCAGGCGAAGGTTGTCGTAAGTTCGAGAAACCAATAAGAGCCTTGGATCATCTTCAGGTATCTCACGATCCTGCAATACCATTAACCACATAGATAGCGGCAAACATTAACAATTCGATGCATGAGAAGATAGCTTGATGTAGATAGAAAATGAGCATCAGAAAACTTTTTAATCTTAACAAGTGAATCAATAAAGAATAAACTCCATTTGAACTTCATAAATAGCAAAGAATAAGGATATCCCTACACTTTTCACATACTTCAACCGTATTCTTTCATTTGTTCATAATACAGGCATTTCAAACGTTGAAGTATATCAGCATACATAGTCACTCAGAGAACTTAGATCGGCCAACTTATTTTATTTCTTCCTAACGAGTTCAGTTGCTTTTCCAACCCTATATTTTAATTTTAAACTGGTATTAGCATATTTGTATTATTATTATTATTATTATTATTCAATCATGTTTTCTTACATCATTGGAAGAGTTAGACAATGAAAATAATAACATGAGAAATCAAACCCTTCTAGCAACATATAAATTACAAACATGATTAGATGATAGTATAAAAAATCTCAAAAAGTGACAGTAGATTTTGATTCCTCTAGTGTTTTCTTTTGTAAAACTTATTTTCTCCCCTAGCATATAGCAGGATTTATCTTAAAATAACTCATTTGGAAATCTAAATTCTCCAATGGTCAAAGCTTTTGTTTGGATTGCTGAACTTCTTAACAAGATCAACACTAATAACATGCTACAGAAGTGCAGGTCTCTTATTGTTGTGTTCCCAAATATGCACATAATATACAGTTTAGATTCCAAATCAAAGACTCATCTTTTTCTATGTTGTCCTATAGATCTCTTTGGAACAGTTTTTTTGTTTTTTTGGGAATCTTTGTAGAGTTGTGGGCTTGCTCCATAGACTACATCAATTTCTGCTCACTAAGTTTAGATGCTTCTGTTCTTAGCAAAGAAGCAAAAATATTGTGGCAATCTACGATTTTTGTCGGGCTTTGGTGTGTATGCTGTAACTGAATGCTAGAATTTTCAATGATGCCTTTTGACTGTTGATTTTATTTAGGATAGGATTTTTTTCCCCCATCTATTTGGTGTTGTGCACATGGTCCGATTAATGGTGTTCTTCTAGCTGATATACAAAGGGATTGACACACTCTATTGCATGATTTATCCTTATAGGAATCTGCTGTTATTTTTGTATATTTATCCACTCTTGTACTTTTCTTCTAATAAAATTGCTTTTTCTATTAAATGACAGTAAATTTAAATTGAACTCATACTAATTGTTATCCTCAACTGACATAAGAGCATAGTGGTCAATCTCTGATCGTGGAGCGGAGCGGTTGACCTTGGGGATAGCGGACAGCGAGATGACCGCTATTTAAATATAATTATATGCAATTCATACAAAATACATATAAATGTTTAAAAATAAGAATTTTTCACAATTAAACTCATAATTAATAATCGAAGTCATACTATGGAAGGCACAGTCCATAGAAAGGCTACTAGTTAATATGCTGAGGAGTAGTAAAGGACCGTGAGTCTGTGACAACCAAAAAGAAATGAAAAGACAGAAGGGAAAAGAGAGCATGGAGGGAAAAGAAACAGAGAATAAGATGAAAAAGCAGAGAACACAACAGGAAAAAAAGAGAGAGAGAGAGAGAGAGAGAGAGATGGGAGGAAAAGAAAGAAGAGCACGCTTTTATTCAATTGCTGGTTGTGGTTGCTGGAAAATAGGGCCACTACCGGAAGTTGGGTGGGTCACCAGGAAAGTGACAAGGTCAGAGAGGAAGAGTAGGGGTTGAAAGCAATAAGGTAGAAGAAAACCAATATGACAAAACCCTATTTTTAACTCTTTAAGATTGAAGTGGGGGCAGAAATGATCCTTAAGCCCCCTTTAGTGTCCAGAATAGTAAAAAAAGAGTGGCAAAATAGGTTTCCAGCCTCAAAAACAAAATAGCACCGCGATTGCCCTATTCAGACCGCGAACGGCCGTGATTCACAGCTGCGATGGCTGCTATCTCAAAGCGCAATGCGACGCTGTCTGCATCGCGCTTGACCGCCGCTGCGTGCTGCGACAGCGCTATAGTGCCGCTATTGTGTGCTATTGACTACTTTGCATGGGAGAATTTGCAACCTCCATGCATGGTACAACTTCAATAACTTCACAACACTTGAATATACATAGTACCAGCAAATAATATTGAGAAGAACATAAAAGTTTGATGTGTAACTGAAGAAAATAACTCACTTTTAGGCCCTGGTAATATGCTTCTACTGCAGTAAGTGAAGGGGTAACATTACGAGCTCGCATCAAGTCCCATATATAGTTAGCAGTAGTATATCCCCCAGTCTGCCATTTAAGAAACAACACCACAGTGCACACAATTAAACCAAAGGCAGGAAATATAATCTATTAAGTATCAAGCACATACCAAGAAGATATAATTGGAAGAGTTTGCATACCTTTTCACCAGCAGCTAAAAGCAGCAGCTCACTTCCATCTTTGCCACTTGAAAAAGTTCCTTTCGTTCATCTTTACCTGCATTTATCAATTTAAAATTTGAAGTCTTCAAACAAACCAAAAAGACCACTATCGAACGAAGCTACTAAAGCAGTTACCATAACCTACCAGTGTATCTTGTGCAATTTGCATTCCTTTTTCAGTGTTTCCAACCATCGCCCCCTGTGCAAGTGTCTGCAGCCATGTTGGTTTGTACAATTCAGCATTTTATACAAATAGTAACAAAAATTAGCATTAAGTAACTATCAGCTTCTCAACAAGGATAACAACCTAACTATATCAGAATAAATTTAAGCTATCATGGGTAAATACAAAACAAACTGTCAGCCACATATACTATTAACGGAGGTTGAAATGTTAGATGCTAGAGAGGAAGACAAACAGAAACCAAGGGGAACAATCAGCGTTTTAATAATTCAGACAACCCCACAACACCGCCACAAAGGTCCTTATCTGCATTCTTAAGGTCCTCCAGATTATGTGAGCAAAGACAATTCAAGAACACATGGCCAAACTCACCACATAAACATCTGCAGTAACAAGCTTTCCTGAATTTTTGTAGTCCTCAAAAGTTTGATGAGCACGATCAATATCTCCTGCATTGCAATAGCCCCTGCATAATAATGTTAATCAGAGATAAACTGAGCATTATTTATATACATATTATTTATATACATATATATAACGAAAATGGAAACAGATATCCATTGAATAAAACAGCAGCAAGGAAGCAAGATCTAGTATAGAGCCAAAAACAGCTTAAATTGTATCCATATTTGCTTAATTCATCAACCATACCAACCAAGTTGACTATAGGCTGGACTTCATAGCCTATTATCAGCAGCATACTCTAATTGGTTAGATCCAATGGCTTTGCTTTTTTTTTTTTTGGATAAAAGAAGATTTTCATTAATAAGAAGAATAATACAGAGAGAAGAGGACAAAAAATCCTCAAAGCAAAAAGAAAACAAAATAAAACATTCAAAGAACAAGGCTTTCAAATGGCTTTTGTTGAAACTAAAAGGAAATGGTGGGAAGAAAGAGGCTTTGACTAATATTCTGAATGTGTGGTTGGTGCTTTGTTTGCGTGGAGTATTATGGTGGATGCTAGGAAGGGTGCATTATTAGTTGCAAGCATGATTGCTTAGGGAGTGATTACAGATTGAACAAAACACACTTCATTCAGGAGCCCTTATTTTACCTTCATTTTTATATGATTGAATGGTACTTTAGAGGAAAAAAGTTACTTAGGTCATGTGCCTTTTAGACCTAAAACTTTAAAAATATGCAACTGGATCCCAAAATTTCTAGCATATTTGTTTTCATCCTTCTGTTTGATTTCTTGTCAAATCTAACAAAAATTGCATGCAAAGTGACAATCAAGAAATTCAGTACAATTTCCATTAAATTTTGACAGAAAATGAAATGGAAGGATGCATGCACATGTTAGAAAATTTAGGAATAATGTAGCACATTTTTGAAATTTCAAGACCGAATTGCATATGACCCTAAGTTGGATGAAATAAATTGGACTTTCCCTTTACTAAAATTGTACATGTCTTCCTCCCCATTTGAGACCTTCTAATACTACAGGTAATTTCTTTACTTGGTTAAGAAATTGAAATAGGTCCTTAGGGAAAACACAGTTCTCTCTCAAAATTTCCAAAAGCTAGTCCAAAAGGGCATTGAACATACTTTATCCTTACCTTATAATATGATGATGAGAAGGAGAATTTAGGAGGCTGATGGTCTTCACATTTTGGGAACTGCTGCTAGTTCTCTAGTGATGTTATTTTCATTTGATTGTATAGTGACTTTGTGTGTCCCTTCTTCTATGGTATTTTTATTTGAATTTGCAACATTCTGCTGTTTTAACCTGTACTCCATGATGCTAAGTTTGCTGGTGCAACCTAAAAGTATTTTCATTGACTTTTGACTGGTTTATCCACTGAATTTTCCAATTTTCTTATAACATGATGCCACCACACCATATTAGTCAATCCCAGAGCAGCGCATAGCGGCCAGCTCCAAAACTGCTATAGCGGGATAGCGCATAGTGTGATAGCTGCTATTTCAAAAAATATAGAGAAACATTATGTAATTTACTACATACATATATATACTGAAAAATAAGAATACTACCAAAAATTTTACCTATATTTATTATTAATAATCAAAAGTTATTGTCAAGTATATTAAACACATAATTATCATTGATTTACTGCATAAATAACAAGTGAATAAATAAAAGCGTAGCGCATAACCAAAAATAATAATAAAAGCATAGTGGTACCTTTTTTTTTTGGGAGGGGGAGATGATAAGTTTAGTAGTATATTAGAGGAATTAAATAAAACAGCATGATACTCAGAAACTTAAGCCTCTAAGACTTAAAGGTCTAACAATTCCTTTATAAAAGAAGAGAAAAAATTATCAGCCCAAATGAGAGTAAGCCCAATAAAGGTTTCAGCACATTAAAAAACCCTAAACTAGGTAGACAAAGGAAAAAACCCTAAACAAGACAGCTCTATTGCACAGTCGAGGAAAGACTAGATGAAGGGAAAGGGTTCGTCAAGGTGGGAAGCCAGAGAAAAAGGGATTTCTATCTAAAAAACTCTCCATTTCACAGTGACTCTTGCAATGGCGGATGCTATTCCGCAATTTGGCTTGCAATCCGCCATGATTAGTGCCTGTGACAGCCACGATCTCCATATGCAACGCAACGGCTTCCTGGTAGAAGCGGAGGACTGCAATGCGAGTATGCGACGCGACGCCACAACGCGATAGCCCCACTATCGCGCGCTATTGATAACTTTGCACCACACACCATCCAGCATAAAATTACAGCAGATATTTGGCTTGCTATCATACACCAGTGATGACACTAAAAAAAGGGCGGCCCAATGCACAAGGCTCCCACCTGGGGTCTGGGAGGATAGATGTACATAACCTTATCCCCGCTTTGCGGAGAGGCCGTTTTCAATATTTGAACACTTGACCTTTAGGTCACAAGGCAAAAACCTTACCGTTGCACCGAGACTCACCCTCTTACACCAATGATGAGGTGAGACACAAAAAACCTAGATCACGACATGCACCAAAGGCAGGCAAAACAGAAGCAATCAATCTATGCACAAGTTATTCATATAATTAGTGTGAGCATGCTCAAACTGAAGCACTTGGCATTGGTGAATGTACAAAACAATCCAAATGTATAGTTTGGCAGTATGCATGTTTTCAAGCTATCTTTATGGTACAAACTACAAAAATTAATAACCAACAATTAATTACCTAATTATTTGCATCATAATATAGACATCAGGAGTTTTTGCCTCGTTGTTCAGCATTTCCAAAAGAGTTTCCATCAACTGCCACAATCAGACATTAACCATGCAAATTAGAAGACACTTTAAAATTGAAAAAATAGTACAAATGAAAAAATGTGACGAAAAAAAAAATCAACTTAAGTCTTAAGGTGAACAAATAACGTCAAGTAGCACAAGTGGACAGAATATCACTCTTTCCTTTTGAAACCAAAAAGAAAAAAGGAACAAAAAGGAAGATGGCAGAGTTCTGAGATGGGTATATTTCAGATTTAACAGATAATTGGACTGCATTTTTTGATTCCCGGTAGTATGTATGCCTTTGTTGTAGCTCACAGCAGTATGATGGTAATGTGCTATTTGACTTTATTGGTTCAAAGTAAAAACTAGAATAAAACCATATAATTTATCAGTTACCCTTGAGCTGTATCACTATTGTTCATTTAATCTCTGTATTCTGGTTAGTAAAAAGTGTAATTATAATAGAAATATAAGAAAGACTTCCACAAAAAGATAAAACGTGTGCATTCTAGTTTAGCATAAAATAATATCACACCAATTTTCCCTGCTGTGAGTCAGTAAGCCAAAATGAAGAGTGAGGGTGTAAAACATATTTAAAATAAACAAACAATATTAACCAGGAAAGTGGATATCATGGCTTGGCTTAAACTCCACATAGGCATCCAAATTCAAATATCATGCACAATTAATTTCTGCAAGATTCATCATGATGATTTGATCCAACAAAAGGTCATGTGTTTGAATGATTTCTTGTTACACACAAGCAGCCAGCATTGAAGAAAAAACAGAAGATAAGGAGCAAAGCTAGAACCATCTACAATAGCATCAAAATCCCTACAGACATGATGGCAAATACCTCAACATTCTTGAGGTCTGCAGCAGCATAAAATGCAGTATGATATGCTGTAAATGGCCTAAACAAAAATGCTCCACGCCTATGAATGTATTCTGCTGTTGGTAAGTTGTATAACTCCTCATCTGTAACACCCATCATCACATTCTCAGCATTGGCACTGTCAGTTTCAACTGAAGACCACATCTTCGACCTCTCCACAAACTCTATAACCTTTTTTCCACAGAATAACAAGTTAAAAATTCACTGGGAAATTTCATGCGGCATAAATGATGTCAAATCAGAAATAGGTATAGTAACTACTTTTGCAGCAAAATCATCAGTAATAGGCGTTTTGTTCTTGTGTGCAAGTATAAGACCAGCATAGCAGAACTTGTTTAGCCCTAGACCAGCTGCAGTCATATCACGGACAATTGCATACCTGTATCAATAAAATTTAAATGAATTAGATATTTCAAAATACATCACATTAAAAGAAAAAGACAAGATGGTGATATGAACTTCGCTACATCAAAAGACAACTAGAAGTTTGAAATCTCCCCACCTTGCCCAAAAGGAAAATAAATAAATAAACCAAGAAAGAATGAATTGTAGCAAAGCAGGCTTTTTTGTTAAGTCATCAAGATTAGCATCAAGCAAAACATTGTGAAAAATCAACACCAACAGATGGGTACTGAATGACTCCAAATTACGCACAAGAAAAATGAACAATGGAGTCCTCAAGGGGTGGAATGAATAGCAAAAGAAGATTTTAGTCAATAAAGTATATTAAATGATAAAAGAAGTGCTATTATAGCATACACTCGGTCTATGCGTCCATCGGCTGCACAAGCATTTAGCAAGCAGATGTAGGTTTGTACATTTGGCTTTACTTCCATGCACTTCATGTCCTCCAAAATCTTTATCCCAAAGGAAAACAAATAGAAGCATTATACACCCATTAGAAACAAAGAAATCACTTCTAGTGCAGTTTTTAACATCATTCTACATGGTTAAAGGTTACCTGAACAGCTTGATCAGAGTTCTTGCATTTCCCACAAGTTGAAATCAGAAAGTTGTATAAAGTAACCTATGTATGAACATGACACAAATCATTGATCTAAAAACATAAAAAGTGGAAAGTGGAAGTTTATACAAATTACACATCAACAAGTTTTACTGGGTTTATGGCCTGTGCTTGATATGATAGAACATTATAACCTGATTTTGCTCTACTTGCAGTAGGATGGATTTCAAAAGGGATCAAAAAACCAATAGCCACTACGATAAAGCAATGCAAAGACCCAAGCACCTTTTCATGCACACATGTTCATCAAACAAGACTACATTGTAAATTAGTTACGAGCCTGCCTCAAGTTTCAGCCAACTCAAGTCACATTATTCTTCTTCTCAAGCCACAATAACGAGCAGCCCAATGCACGAAGCTTCCACCTGGTGGGGGTTGGGTGGGTAATGTAGATAGCCTTACCCTCGCTTTGTGCAAAGGCTATTTTCAAGATTTAAACCCATGACCTCTAGGTCACAAGATAGCAGCCTTACTATTGTGCCGAGGGCCACTCCCTTTTTTCCAAGCCACAATAAAAAAAAATGAAAAAAGAAAAACACTAAAGTACATTCTAATTCATGCAAGCCAGGAAAAATAATATTAAGAAGAAAAGAACCTCTACAACTTGAGTTATCACTATCAATCAAGATAATACACATTCTCTACAACCTATTAATATAAGAAGAGACAGAAGAAAAAGGGGGTTTAATCAAGCACGCTTAGGAGCTAAAACATACTTGGGGTATTATTTTTACCCATCTCTAGTGAAAAGAAACAAGGAAAAAGCAGCAAAACAAAGGCATGTTTGGTTTTGTTTATTTTTGGGGAAAATAATATCATTTCTTCTAAAAAAGTTATACGAGCAAACATATGAGCAAAACAAAACAAGAGACACACATAATTGAACACTAAAACAACTACTACTACTACATACATCAGGAACCAAACCCATGACTTTCATTTGGTCCATGAAGAAGAAAGCATCTTGCATTCTAGACCCTCTCATGGTCCCAACCACAAGGGAATGGAATGTGTCACGGGTAGGCTTCACCCCATCAAGCATCATATCATCGTACAGGTCCCTAAGCAAGAAATTCCTTCCAAAGAAAAAGGGGACAAATAACAATAATCAATAAAATTTGAATAAACGGATGTGCCTCAAAATTAACCAAGAGAGTTTATAAATTTAAAAAAAAAAAAAGAACCTTCTTCTAGAAATGAGAGAACCCAAGACGGTGTTGTATTCAGCGACATTGTTGGCGTAGTTCCTCTTGGAGTATTCTTCGGTGGAAGCGGACAAGTACCGTGGCCCCACGACCCGACACAATGACCCGCGACGGCCTGCAACTGCAGAGACAGAGAAGGTTAAGTCCAGATTCTGAAAATCAATGTTTGTGAACGGAAATGAAGAAAATGAAGAAGAAGAAGCGTGCCTATGAGAGATTGGAGGAGCTTCATAGCAGTGAAACCAGTTCCCAACACTTTCTCCTTTTCTCTCTCTTGAGCAGAGCGTGTGTGTTTTTTTATTCGTAAAACCCTGGGATTTTGTGTGTTGGTGTGACTTTGTGTGTTTTCCACCTTTTGTTTTGGGCTTTAGTTTTGTTCTGGATAGACGGGAGCTTGGAGCAGGACACGAGGAAAGTCCAATTTTGGAGCCTACACATAGTCACAGCCTGTTAGCATAACTATATATATATATATAGATATATATTATTTATATTCTATATTATTATATCACTTACATCTTATCCACCATTAAAATTAAGATTAACCATGAAATTGATTTACTTCTATCTAACCTTTAATTATGGAAGTTATATGTATCCCATATATTATAAATATAAATAACATAATTTTGAAAAAAAAAAATGCCTAGAGCTATCGCAGGTCTCATTCCCATTTGGATCCATAGAACTAATCTGCTTCTAGTGCCCATTTGCCTCAGCCCAAGGAAGTGGTTCATTGGTCCCATGACCCTCTTTACCCTCTCATTTTATTCACTTTTTTTTTTCTTTCAAGTCTCACCTCCTCATTGTATTAAATTTGCTTTGATATTTCTTACGGTATGTTTCTCTTAACAGCACGATGTCTGAAGTGAGAAGTCAAATGAAGCAGCTCATACCTTGGTGTTTTTTGAGGTTGCTCACACTATGTGCAAATTCAGAGTACTGCACATATGAAATATGATAAGTAGCAAACCTGTGCTAGTGATGGCCTCTTGAGATTTTTTGTTTGCTTTTATTTGTGTTTTATCGCACCTTATTATAAAGATGAAGCTTTATTTCAATACTTATTCAGTGGGTATTCTCTACTATGCAGTTACTTGTTGGTATATTTTGTTTAGTAGTGAAAAAGCCTTGATTGAAGTTTATATGCTTATTTAATCAAGATTTGGTTGCTTACTCTCCCAAATTGATGTAGAAAATTACAAAACAAAAAGCAGAAAAATAGAAAATTAACATAGCACAACAAAATTTGTGTGCATGCAGTAGAACTAGTAAGATAATTATGCACTTTAAGAGGGTGTTTGGCACAATACATTAGGCATGATAGTATAAACCAATATTATACGTTATGTCATTATCTATTTGGTGCAAACAATATATTGTATAACCTTATACATCATAACCCTCTTATATGTTAAAATATGTATAACTTAATACAACATGGGGAGGGTATTAGGCCTTGATGAGTTTTTAATGTATAAGATCATTTTTTTAAATATTTTATTAAAATAAAATAATTCTTAAATATATAATAAAATAAATACAAATAATATATAATATCAATTTAGTTATATATAATAAAAATAAAAATAAATATAATTGATAAACAATAAATAAAATAAAATAATAAATATTTAATGTCAAATAAATATTTTAAATAAATAATATATAATATATAATTATTAACTAATAAAATATATAAATAAATAATAAATAATATGTAATATATATATAAGTAAGGATCAATAACTTAAATTTAAATAATTATGATTAAAAGTATAAAATATTAAAATATATAAAATAGTAATTTTTATTTATATATCATTAAAATAATAAATAATTATAAATATTAAAATAAATAATAACATTTAATAAAAATTAAATTTTAATTAGTAAATATTTACATAAATATAATATTTAAAAATTATTATAATAAAAATTTCTATTTCACTATTATTTGATTTTATTTAATATTTAATTAAAATATTAGAATTATTTGTAAATAAATAGTATAATATTTTGAATATAAAATTGAATTCTTATGCTTGTTATACCAAACATTATAGGATTAAAACTTAATTAACTTATATATCCAACTTATCTTATTAAATTTTATATTATTAGCCTTTATTATATGATGCATGTCAAAGGCACCCTAAGAAATTAAGAACAACAAAAATCAATACCCAGGTGCCCACTCCCTATAGTTGAAAGTCAATGTAGTTTTTCATAGTTGTTTTTAAACCACATTTTTAAAATGTGGTTAAATACAGATAAAGTGTGGCCAAACACAGCACTCATTCGATGTTTGTGTTAAAAGGGGGCTTATAACCACATTTACAAAATGGCTAAGTGCGGTAAAAAATGTGGCTAAACACAAAAAAAATGTGGTTAAATGAAAACATTAATGTGGCTAAACACTTACTCTTTGCTTTCCACTTTTCACCCCAAACACCGTCGGAACCGTCCTCCTCCTCTCATCTCCCTCCCTCACTCCCCACCACCTCTCCTTCCCTATTGCACAGTGTTATTGGTCAAGGTGAACAAGAACACAAGAAGGAATGCTAACAACACCTCTCTGCCTCCATGGCTCCATCACCATCGACAACATCTCGCTACCATTACCGTTGACAACCTTATCACTTTAAATTGAGTTGTGAAGCCCAACTACCCTCTTTTCTTCGGCGAGGCTTGCCACATTCTCGAACAACACCGAGCACAAGGTCGAAATCGCGTTGTAAAAGGATTTAATCAGTTGTTTAGAATGTTCACAACAAGAATTTGTACAAACCTAATTGTTAATAAAAAATAATTAAAATAAAATATGAAAAAAATGAAATAAAAAGCATTATACACTATATAAAATTCAGAGAAACCAAATTTTTAAAAAATTAAAAAAGTAAAAATATTAAATATTAAAAATAAAAAAATTTAAAAAATCAGAATAAAATAATACGAAAGGAAAAAAATAAAAAATAATACTGTTCACTAAAAAAAATAAAAACGAAATTCTTAAAAAACAATAACCGCAGCGAAGGCATCGACAAAGAATCCTAACCCGTTATTGGAAAACAAAGCCACAAGAATTGAAATTAGTAAAAGATGCTTCAGTGCTTTACATATATATGCATAGATCTGTTGACGTGGAAGCTGAGGAGTGATGGGACCGAATGGTGGAGCAAAGATGAGGCTCAACAACGTTCACAGAAGTGCAAAGATGGTTAACGGGATGAAACCATGGAGCAACGATGGGGCTTAGTGATGTGTAAAGGAGTTCTGGCTCGTGGAGCAACAACAGGCTTGTAGACATATTCATGCTGACAACATCACAATCACAGAGACGACCGGAGCCCAGGAGACAACGCGCGGTGGCGGTAGTGCTATTATAATGTTGTCGATGTGAGTTGTGAAGTGTTGAAGGACGCTGAAGGGTGGCGGGCTGAAAGCTTGAAGTTGGTGTTGACTGGTTGGTTGACTATCGCTAGCCTTGAAGTTGCAAAGAAGGAAAGAAAGGATGAATGGGTGATAAAGTGACTAGTGTTTGATGTGCTGGGTGGTAGGGGGAAAGGGTTAGGGTAGTCTTCTTTAGGAACTTCTGAACTTTAAAATTTTTACAATTATATTTATATATATGAGATGTCTTAAAATGCAATATATATATATATATATATAGTTGACAAAACGGCTAGCCAGGCCATTTTGGGTGGTGATTGCTCGGGTTAAGTTTGTTTCAAGCTAAAAAATTGATGCCCGGCTCAATCTGTTGTGGGTCATGGACCAAATATCAAGTCAACCTTATCTATTGATCTATCTTTACTATATTTAAGGGTTTTTGTGGACCCATTTTTTGAAAGGAAATTTCCCTCCACACTTCTGGAGAATATTTTTGGCGAGATATCTACTTTTTTTTGGAGATAAATTTTCTTGCACACCTTGAAGAATATTTTGATCATGAAATTTTGAAGAGAAAAGTTTCACTTATATATTTATTGTGAAAAATTACGTGAAATTAGTTTTTATTTTGTTATCTTTAATTTTTATAAAAATTTCTCAGCCAATTTTTTTTTTTATTTTTTATGTTATGAAATTACAATTTTATCATATAACTCAAATGGACTATAATGTTAAATTATTAGATTGAGAATGCAACTGATATTTTAACTCATATGTATGCTTTTAATTAATTTTTTTCTTTTTGTTGTATTAAAGTGGTTGGGTTAACCATATTATAAGTTTTTTTTATATTTTCTTAATTCAATATTTGAGTATTTTTCCACTCTTCAAGAAATTGATTTTATCCAACATTTTTTGTATTATTTATTTATGTGAAACTATAATTCTATCTTATGACTTAAACAATAAAAAATTCTATGCTATTGAGTTGAGGATTCAACTAATATTTTAATTTATACATAATTTTGAAAACCATTTTTTTTATAATGACTTTGTTTCATACAAATGGTTAGGTTTTTTTAATCGTATAATTCTTTCATTGAATTAGGAGTTTATCATGTTACATTGAGAGGTGTTCATATAACGAAAAGAAGATGAATCTGTTGATCTTATATCAAATTTGATTAAGAGTTTAGCCTATTGTTAAGTTCAAGTTGGGATAACAAGTTATGAAAACTATATATAGATTTGTATTTTCACTTTTATAATTTGTCACATTTAAAATAGAGCATTTAACATTTTTTTTAGTGTTTTGTGGTTTATTTAGTGGTGGTAGTGGCCATTTTTAAAGAGTGCATTTATTTTAATATTTTATAGAGTATATTTGAATAGTTTATTAATTATCATGCATATTGTAAATATTGGTGAAGTTTTTTGCTTAAAAAATATATATACTTAATGGATGTGGAACAGGTGACAATTTGTTATATGAAGTATATTATATTCTTAAAGACTTCCTAATATTAATGTTCATTCTAGGAATCATGACAATACTATGAGAAACCAATTGATTTTTCAATTTCTCAATTTCAAGTAAGTAATTTTTCATCATATCAACTTGAATAGTATTTCCATAAATTACTGTTGTTTCATTGAAAGAAAGATATCAACATGATGTTCTAAAACCAGTCAAATCAACACATTAGATGGAAGATCATGTAATATGATCATTTGAGCCAACAACTCATATATCAATGTGATCAAGCTTTCTAGACCCCATTTTCACAGCATAATCAAGCATCATATTCCCACATAATCAAATCTTGGAATCATTAGACATAGAGAAGTATGATAATGCAAATGAGATATCCCTCCCTTGAACAAGTATAATCTTTTGCACAAGCATTACATTTGCATTATTATATTCCATCACTAGTCATGACAATTTTTTCAAAATATTTCCAACAATATGATGTTCTAGCTAGCCTTTTTCTTTTGTGGGTTGTTGTTTTCTTCTAACGCACTTTGTTTACGTTTTTCCAAAATTTGGCAGACATCTTCATTATTTGAAGGGATATTACCCATTGTAATCTTTTATTATTGAAAACATAAAAAAGGGAGGAAAAAAAAAACATATTTAGAGGTATGAAATAAACTAATTAACTAGCAAGCAACAAACAAATATTTAAATCAAAAATAAAAAAATCACATGGAATGGACAATAGGAAATGGAGAAGAGGAAGGTAAGGGTGTAAAGAACAAAGAAAGAAAGAGCACAAAAATAATTAATAAAACAAAAACACTAATAGATTGTTGAAGAAGTTAGTGCAAGGTAACTGATGTGGATGCTTGAAGGCTACTGGTCGTAAAGGCCGTATAGCCCCAAACAACCACTACTTACTAGAGCCTTTGGAACATTGCTTGTTAGAGCTGTTGGAATGCTATCATGGATGCTCAATGTTAGTGCCTTGTTGGTGTTGTTATTGCTAGTGCTATCATGAATGCTTGTCACTATCGCTATCACCTTTGCCACACATGATTACTCCTAGCACTTTGTAAAGAGTTAAAACATTGTAGAACTTCAATTGAGGGATTGGATTAGTGCATTGGTGTATTGGATCAATCAGTGTTTGATAACTCCGTTTATGGAGTTATTTAGCTTCTAATTGGGATTGAAATTGCATGACTTGTCCTTCATTTTCCAAGTGAAACACTTAAAAATAGGAAGAATTAACTCATATTTGTTTTAGAACTTTTGTTGAAAAATTCGATGTCATAAATCAAGACTATTGGGATGAATTGCATAATTCAAATTAAATTTTCATTGAATGATTTTTGACAGAGAAAATTGTAGAAGTTTGGAGCTTGAAGAGAATTCAAGTTGAAGCCAAGAGGAGGAAGCAAAACATGAAGAAAAAGCCATTAAATTGAAGTTTTTGTTGTTGGGTCGTGACCTTAGTTTTGCTGGGTTGCAACCTACTGGGCGCCTAAACATTAGATCAGTTTTGTGAGTCAGGTCGCGACCTTACAATTTCCGTTGGTCGCAACCCAACGCGGCCAGGCCCATTTTTAGTAAATAATTACCCAATAGACAGGATTAGCGGAGAGTTCGTTTGCTGCCTTTTTCAGGTTTTGAGAGAGGAACCCTAGGTTTTGTAAGGAGCCAACACTAGAGAAGGATTCATCTTGAAGATTGAAGACCAAGAGCTAGGAGAAGGATTGAAGCCCCATTTGTTCACCTCTTCCTCTCTCTTTATATCTTTAATATTCATTATGTCTCTTGAACTAGTTTGTGTTTTGTTCATTGTTATGGATAGCTAAATTTGTAACTAGGGGATCCTTTGAATCCCTCTATGGATCTTGGATGTTTGTAATGTTGTTTATTTGAATGTTGATGATTTTGGTTTTGGTTACCCATTTATATTCTTAATGCTCTTATATGTTTGGCCACCATCTAAGTTGATTTGGGGATTCTCTTGAACTAGACATAGGAATAGAGATATTGGACCTTGGAATGGGTAATGCTTGTTCTTTACACTTAATTGGCTTAGGTGTGAGGATTAGTCAATGGGATGGAAACATACCCATTGACCTTGCATAGTAGATGTTTGATATTAGTTCTCAATGGGTTGATTTCACACTAACTCACAAGGACACTTAGTGTTTTAGGTGAAAGAGACACGGTTAATCGACCTAGACATAGGCATTTAACTATAATTGGCATGCTAACAAAACCAATTCCTTAATATTCAATTAAGTAATTTGCATATCCAAGTGAAGTAGAGGGTGAAAAAGGTCCCCTAGGCCTTTTAACCTTAGTTGTTTCTCAACTTTAATTTGTGTTAGTGTTTTCTAGTTACTTGCTCTTTAGAATTTCTTCTTAACTTCATTAACTCATTTTGCTCAGGCCTGAACACGGTAGTTTAATAACTCGATAGCATATTTATACCCAATCCCCTGGAGACGATACTCTTAACTCACATTATTCTACTTGAACGACCCGTACACTTGCGGTATTTTACCCGCTCTTGTAGGCGGCCATCAAGTTTTTGCGCCTGCCGGGGATTGGCTATAGTTGTATGCTACTTTTGATTTAAATTACTAGTTCTTGACTTGAGCCTTCATTTTCTTTTATTTTCAGGTACCTCTATATTTGCATGCGACGCTCTAGAAGCTTTGAAGATACTACTGTTCGTGTGGATTTAGAAAGAGTTTTTCAATTTCCACGCCAACCTCGTTCTCATCGCACTAGACGTGTCATGGCAGATCATGAGGACCCAAACCGCTCCGTGCGGGATTATGCTTCTCCACAACTCCAGGATGTCCACTCTAGCATTCGCAGCCTGCCATCCAAGCTCATAACTTTGAGCTTAAGCCTCATTGATTCAGATGGTGCAGAACACAGCAATTTAGTGGGTTGCCTAGTGAAGATCCTGGTGCTCATCTCTCTAGCTTCCTGGAGGTGTGTGATACCTTCCGACACAATGGCATTTCGGAGGAAGGTATTCGTTTGCGCCTTCCCATTCTCTCTAAGGGATAAGGCTAAGGCATGGCTCTCCTCTCTTCCTGCCAACTCTATTACTACATGGGAGGACCTTGCCCAAAAGTTTCTTGCCAAGTTCTTCCCACCAATCAAGACAGCTAGACTACGCTCTGACATCACCTCTTTCAAGCAAGCAGATGGTGAAACCTTGTATGAGGCATGGGAAAGGTTCAAGGAGATGCTTAGGAAGTGCCCGCATCATGGCATTCCTAAGTGGCTCCAAGTTCAGACTGTGTACATGGGGTTACTTCCTCAAGAGAGAGCTACTATTGATGCCGCTAGGAGGTGCTTTGATGGCTAGACCAGTTGATGCGCTCTTGATCTCTTGGAAGAAATGGCAGCCAACAATTATCAATGGCCAACTGAACGGATGAATACAAAGAAGGTAGCTGGTATGTATGAGGTGGATGCCCTCACTTCTCTCTCAGCTCAAGTGGCCCCTTGCTAAGAAGTTGGACAATGTGAATGTAAATTCGGTTGAAAGCTCTTTTAGTGCTTGTGACTTGTGTGGAGACCCACACTCAAGTAATCAATGCCCTCACACCATGGAGAGTGTGCAATTCTTGGCTCAAAATCGCCAACCGGGACCTAACCGACCATTCAACAACAACTACAACCAAGGGGGACGGAATCAAGGCAACTATGCTTGGGGAAACAACAAACAAGCCTCATCTTCCTTCACTCAACCTAAGGCGCCTCCAAACTTTCCACCGGGTTTCTACCACAACCTTCCCCACCTAAGGAGCACTATCATGACCGAACTTCAACTCTTGAGAGCATGTTCATGACCTTCATTAATAAGACTGATGCTTACATGGCCAAGACGGATGCTCACTTGGCTGGCCAAGATGCTCAATTACAAAGTCAAGCTGCTTCATTGAGAAATTTGGAGAATCAAATTGGCCAAATTGCTCAAGCAATGAGTAATCGCCCTGAGGACCCTTCCTAGTGATACAATAACTAATCCCAAGGGTGGCAATAATGAGCAATGCAAGGCCATAGCTCTTAGGAGTGGAAAGGAGATTGAAGGAAATCCCAAGACTAAATTATTGCATCAAGAGGTGGAGCAAGAGAAAGTAGATATTGAAGAAGTAAAGGAGGACAAGAAAAAGGAAGCGGTTGATGAAGAAGATAGTAAAAAGAAGAATGAGAAGCCCACTACTCCTCCTCTACCATTCCCGAATCGCTTTGCCAAACAAAAGCTTGACTTGCAATTTCAAAAATTCTTGGAAGTTTTTAAGAAACTTCACATAAACATTCCCTTTGCTGAAGCTTTGGAACAAATGCCAAGCTATGTAAAGTTCATGAAAGACATTCTCTCAAAGAAGCGCAAGTTGGGTGACTTTGAAACTGTTGCATTGACAGAGGAGTGTAGTGCTATTTTGCAGAACAAGCTCCCTCCCAAATTGAAGGATCCTGGAAGCTTCACAATTCCGTGTCACATTGGAGCTCAATTTTCTGGGAGAGCTTTGTGTGATTTAGGGCAAGCATAAACCTCATGCCCCTATCAATATTTCAAAGGTTAGGATTGGGGAATGCAAGCCAACCACTGTCACGCTTCAACTTGCGGATCGCTCTTTCACTTATCCTAGAGGAGTTGTTGAAGATGTGCTTGTCAAGGTGGACAAGTTCATATTCCCTGAGATTTTATCATCTTGGACATGGAGGAAGACCGCAATGTCCCCTTGATTCTTGGCCGACCGTTTCTAGCCACGGGTAGGACTCTCATTGATGTTCAAAAGGGTGAGTTGACTATGCGTGTGCAAGACCAAGAGGTAACATTTAATATCTTTAAGGCCATGAAATTTCCATATGAGCATGAGGAGTGTTCCTACATAGGTATGCTTGACCATGTTGTTTCTGATGTTTTTCATAATTCTTTTCCCTGTGACCCCCTTGCATTGTCATTATCTACTGCATGTGAGCATGTTGATAGCATTGTTGATGATGATGTTTTCAATTGTGTCAAACTGCTTGACGCGTCTCCTAAGCTTTTCAGGTCACCTCAGTTGAGCCTTTAGAGCTCCCTTCATCTAAAACTTCTCTCAAGCCATCAATGTTAGAGCCTCCAAAGTTGGATCTCAAGCCATTGCCAACTCATTTGCGTTATGCCTATCTTGGGAATGATTCCACGCGCCTGATTGTTTCCTCTTCACTAACTGAGGAACAAGAAGATAAGTTGCTTCGGGTGCTTAGAGATCACAAGCTTGCATTGGGCTGGACTATTGCTGACATTCGTGGTATTAGCCCAGCAATTTGCATGCACAAAATCTTACTTGAAGATGAAGAGAAAGGGTCTATTGAGCACCAGGCGTCTTAATCCCGTCATGAAGGAGGTTGTCAAGAAAGAGATACTCAAGTGGCTTGATGCGGGTATTATCTATCCTATCTCGGATAGTTCTTGGGTTAGTCCAGATGTAGTGTGTTCCAAAGAAGGAGGAATGACGTGGTTCCAAATGAGAAGAATGAATTAATTCCTACTCGGACAATCACAGGATGGAGAATTTGCATGGATTATAGGAAACTCAACAAAGCCACTCGAAAGATCATTTCCCGCTTCCATTTATTGACCAGATGCTTGATAGACTGGAAAGGCCTTCACTGCTTCCTTGATGGGTATTCCGGATATAATCAAATTGCCATAGCCCCAGGAAGACCAAGAGAAGACAACTTTCACATGCCCTTATGGTACTTTTGCTTTTAGGAGAATGCCTTTCGGTTTGTGTAATGCACAGCAACTTTTCAACGGTGTATGATGGCTATTTTCACTAATATGGTGGAGCAATCACTGGAGATATTCATGGATGACTTTTCTGTGTTTGGGAATTCTTATGATGAATGCTTGCAGCACCTAGCTTTGGTCTTGCAAAGGTGTGAAGAAACTAATTTGGTGCTAAATTGGGAGAAATGTCATTTCATGGTCAAAGAAGGAATAGTTTTGGGCATCGGGTTTCAAGCAAGGGCATTGAAGTGGATAAAGCTAAAGTTGAGGTCATTGAAAAGCTTCCTCCTCCAACTTCAGTGAAAGGAATCCGAAGCTTCCTTGGACATGCTGGCTTTTATCGGAGGTTCATCAAGGACTTCTCAAAAATTGCCAAACCTCTTTGCAAATTGTTGGAGAAAGATGTGTTATTCAAATTTGATGATGCTTGCTTGGAAGCTTTTGAAGAATTGAAGAAAAGACTTGTTTAGCCCTATTATGACCACTCCAAATTGGCACCTTCCATTTGAGTTAATGTGTGATGCAAGTGATTATGTGGGAGCATGCTAGGCCAAAGACCTGAGAAAATTCTTCACCCCATTTATTATGCAAGCAAAACTCTCAATGATGCTCAGTTGAACTACACCACCATTGAAAAGGAGCTGTTGGCCATTGTATTTGCTTTTGACAAATTTCGGGCATACTTGGTGGGCACTAAGGTAGTAGTATATAGATCACTCAGCCATCAAGTACTTGATAAGCAAGAAGGATGCAAAACCAAGGCTAATTCGATGGGTTTTATTGCTTCAAGAGTTTGACCTTGAGATTCGGGATAGAAGGAATGAAAATCAGGTAGCAGATCACTTGTCAAGGCTTGAGAATGTTGAGTGTCAAAATGAGCCTATAACAATTAAGGAGTCATTTCCTTATGAGCAGTTGTTTGGCTTCTACCTTCTTATCCTTGGTATGCAGATTTCGTGAACTACATAGTTGCTGGAGTGTTGCCACCAGATCTAAGTCTCAACAACGGAAAAAGTTTCTTCATGATGTGAGGTACTACCTTTGGGATGAGCCATACTTGTTCAAACAGTGTGCGGATCATGTTATTAGAAGGTGCATTCCCATGGAAGAAGTGCAAGATATTTTGGAACATTGTCATGCATCCCCATATGGAGGTCACTATAGTGGGGAAAGAACCTGCAAAAGTGTTGCAATCTGGCTTCTTTTGGCCTACTTTATTCAAAGATGCAAACTCCTTCGTGGCTAGGTGTGACCGGTGTCAAAGGACCGGAATATCTCTAAAAGGCATGAAATGCCCTTGCAATCCATTCTGGAAGTGGAGATCTTTGATGTTTGGGGCATAGACTTTATGGGTCCATTTGTTCCTTCCTTTGGCAATCTCTATATTCTTGTAGCGGTGGACTATGTGTCAAAATGGGTGGAAGCATGTGCACTGCCAACCAATGACTCCAAGGTGGTGGTCAATTTCCTCAAAGCAGATTTTCACTCGTTTTGGAACTCCAAGGGCAATTATTAGTGATGGAGGTACTCATTTCTGGAACAAGTATTTTGCGGCATTATTGGCTAAATATGGAGTGACTCATAAGGTGGCCACGCTTATCACCCTCAAACAAGTGGTCAAGTAGAGGTCTCCAATAGGGAATTGAAGAGAATCTTGGAGAAAACAGTATCCCCCACTAGAAAAGATTGGTCAAGGAAGCTTGAGGATGCTTTGTGGGCATATCGAACTCATACAAGACCCCCATAGGGATGTCACCCTATAATCTTGTGTTTGGAAAGGCTTGCCATCTTCCTGGAGAACTTGAACATCATGCCTATTGGGCAATCAGCAGTTGAACTTTGACTTACAAGCCGCGGAGAGAAAAGGCTCCTCCAACTCAATGAGCTTGATGAATTTCGTCTTCATGCTTATGAGAATGCTAAACTTTACAAGGAGAAGACAAAAAGGTGGCATGACAAGCATATAATGGTGAAGAGCTTTGAACCAGGCCAACAAGTCCTCCTCTTCAATGCCAAGCTCAAACTCTTCCTGGAAGCTCAAATCTCGATGGTCAGGTCCATTTTTGGTGGTAAATGTGTTTCCCCATGGTGCGGTAGAGCTTGAAGATCCCAATTCAAAGTCAACCTTCAAGGTCAACTCTCGCTTGCCTTAAGCTCTACTTGGGTGGAGAGGTGGATCGTCAAAAGACATCTCTCACTTTGACAAATTCCACATGAAGTCTGAGAGTCTAGCCAAGACTATAACTAAGGCGCTTCTTGGGAGGCAACCCAAGTTCTTAATCCTTTCCTCTTAATTTACTGTTTTTTTCTAGTTTTTGTTGTTTGGTAGTATTGTGTTTGGTTACTTGGTTCATAGGCATCAATATTGCTGCAAAATTTTGCAAGGTGTGTCTGAGTTCTTTTTATGCTTTCTTGTGTCTTTTGTGTGGTTGTTGAGGATCTAGTATTTTGTTCATATTGTTTTGTTGTTTTCATGAATAATATAGTTGCCTACCTTGTGATTTTCTGGTTTAAGGTGAGCACCCTCTTTGTTTGATTAAAGTCATGTTCCTATGCCTTGTATTATGTTTAGTTCCTGGTGTTTGCTCTTTGTATATAGGTTATAATGTTCTAAGCATGTTATTGTGTTGAGTTGTTTTGTTGTGTGGTGTTGAGTTTAAGTTTAGTGTCATAGTGTTTAATGTGTTCAATTCACATGCCTTATGCTCCTTGTCATGTCTAATTCTTGTGATTTGATGATTTCATATGAATATTAGTGTTAATTGTGGTGAATGAATGTTTTTCATGTGTTAGAAATTGTTTTGTTGGGAAGAAAAGAGCTTGGAATGACTAAAATTCTTGCTGCATATTGCCTAGTGGGTCGCAACCCAGAAATTATGACTGGGTCGCGACCCAACAATCGCATATGTGGTGCAGCATGCTAAAACCGAGAGAGTGGTCGCAACCCAGAAATTATGACTGGTCGCGACTCAACGCTAGCCTATGTGGTGAGCATACTAAAACCCGAGAGCAGTGAGTCGCGACTTGACTTGGGTCGCGACCCACACCCAAAAAAAAAAAAAAAAAAAAACAAATTTCAAAATTCAAAAATATATATATATTTATGTTCAGTTCAAAAATTCAAAATATAGAGATTTTTTTTTAAACTCGACCAAAAAAAAAAAGAACTTTAGGTCTAAAACCCTTCCTCATTCTCCACACAAACAGCCCTGACCTCCCCCTTCTCTCTCTCCCTTTCGGAATCGCCAGCCACGCCGCCGCCCCGCCTCACCGCGCACCGCCTCTCGGTTCTTCGCGCGCACACCCACCCGCGGCCAAGCGCGCCAGCCGCCATCCCTTTCCACTTTGCGCTCCTCCGCTGAAATCTGAGGCCGCGCGCGCACCTCCTGCGTCGCGGCGCCAGTAGCGCGAAACCCCCGCCCCCATACCGAGCTTCACCCGCCGCCAGCACCTCCATCACCGGCTTCCTTTTCGCTCAATCGCGGCGTCAGCGAGAAGTTTCCTCGCAGCGTGATTTCGCGCACCCTTCCACTTAGCTCCGCGTCGCGAGATCGTTCCACTAGAGCCACGGCCAAGACCCGAGCTTAACCACCCCTGTTCACTTTATTTTTATTTTTATTTTTGTTTCATCTTTATTCTGTGTTTCTTTGTTATAAAAAAAAAATTTCTTATTTCTGATGAGTTATTGTCCTGTTGATGAGCATTGTGATGATACATTGGACATGAGAATATTTTTCTGTTTGCTGTCTTATTGATACTTGCTGAGTGATTTCTGGTTGGAATCCCTGTTCGTTTGCTAAGTTCATACCATGGGTTTAGAGCTTACAATTGTTGGATTCTGCGTCTTTGTCTTGATGCTCTATGCTATTGAAAATGCTGAGTTATTGAAATCTTTAAGTCATGCTAGTTTGGTTCTTGCTTGTATTTCTTGATGCTTGTTGAATTTGGTGCAACTTAATTTCTATTAAATTTGTGAGAACCATGTATTACCTCATAGTGTTGTGAGTGTGCTTAGGATACGCTTTTGGTTTGAAGTTTTGTGCCTATCTAATGGTAATTACTTCTTTGGCATTTGATTTCAGGTTCTCCACTCCTTAAATCATGGTAAACAAGAAGCAGAGAATTTACGCAGCTTCTACATCTGGACTTAAAAGGAAACAACGGGACCAGAAAAGAAACAGAAAGTCTCATGCTCTGCCACTTCGACACCACTCGCTTTCCAAACAGTGAAGCCGAGCTCTTCCAGCCTCCGTCGTCCATAGGACGCTGTTCCTGAGAGAGGGATTTCCTTTGGTCGACGCCAACCCATGGACATGGTTCAAACCATTGAGCACTTTCATGGTCTACCTTTTGTAACCAACGAGGACAGTTCTTAGCTTGGTGAGGGAATTTTATGCCAATGCCGCCTTTCCTCTGAAGATGGCAAAGTCTTTGTCAGGCAGAAGTGGATCTCCTTTGAGCCCCATCAACTCCGTTCTATCTTAGGGCTTAGTGCACCTCCACCACATTGTGAATACAACCAATTGTTGCAAGGGGAAGTTAACATGGAGGCTGTCATAGCTCGTATTTGTGGTCGAGAACCCATTCCATGGCGGAATCCGAAGGGTGAGTTCAAGAAATTCTCTCCTCGATATTTACTACCTGTGGCTCGAGGGTGGTTCCATTTCATCATCGCGTCTCTTGCCGACCTCCAATTCATCATTTGTCCACAAGGACAAGGCCATCCTCATCTATGCCATCATGGAGCGCAAGGCCATTGATGTTGCTGCAATGATTCATGCAGGAATGCTTCGCACTATTAGCAGTTCTGGCTCTCTTTCTTTCCATCAATGATCCAAGACCTTTGCGCACGAGCTAATGTCAAGTGGCAAAACACCGAAGAGCTTATCCATCCGAAGGAGCCATGGCATGATTTTTATGACCGTGTTCACTTCCCCGATCATCCGCCTCGTCAGGATCGCCCGCATCGCCGTCCTAGGACCACCGCTGAGCGTCTAGCCACTATTGAGCGTAAACTGAATGGCTTGCACCGTTTGATTCGGTTCCAGTATGATTATTATCATTAGAGTTTCAAATGGTTAGCAACACAGGCTGGGTTTGATGTCTCCACACTAGCAGACTGCTTATCAGCTCCTAGGAGGATACTAGTGATGCTTCCGATCTTTCACCGCACGACTCACCATAGCTACTTGCCCAGGGCGTCTTTCTTTCTTGCCTTTTCTACCTTATTTTCTGTTTATTTTATGCTTTTTGGTCATTGTGCTGAAGTGAGGACACTGTTTTGTTCAAGTTTGGGGGTATTTAGTAGACTTATTAATACTTTTGTTAATGTTTTAGACTTCTAGTATTGGTTGATGTTATTCTCATGTTTATCAGTTGCTGTTAGAAGTTATTTTTTCGTTTTCTTTTCTTTTTGTTATTCCTCTTTTGGTTTTGGTTAAAAAAAAAAAAAAACAAATGTGTGGAATGAATGCTTGTTGGCAACTTAAGTTTTGGCATGCTAGTTGTTAAAATTGAATATCCAATGATTGCATGGATTATGGATTGACCTCATTTTTTGGGAATACACATGAGTTCTCTTGATGGTGTTTAACTTTGTGCTTCAATTGTGTATGAATGTAGTTCCCATTTGTATGTGTGTGAGACCTTGGAATTTGAGTAGATTGACATCTTTGGAGAAAGTGTATGAGTGGCATGTGTGTTGATTTGTATTGTTGTAAGTGTTGTTGTAATCTCTCTTGAGGCGAAATCCTAGGCAATGCATGATTGAGAAAATGATTAGGGCGTTCCTTGGACCGTTTGAGCCTTTGAAGCTAACCTTGATATGTGATTATCCATAGGTCCCCTTTGAAGCCTTGAATATGTTTGGCCTTTATTTTCTTCTTTTAACCACATTTTTCCTACCAATAACCCCTCTTATAAAAAAATAAAAAATAAAAAAAAAAACTTTTTTCATTTACCCTTGTTGAGTGTATGACATGTAAAATTCTTTTGATTGGAGCCAATTGTTAGTTTTCTTGTGCATTTTGTGAGTTGAATCAATAGTGGAGAATTGTCAATCGAAAAGCGAAAAAAAAAGTTTAAAAAAAAAAAATCTGAAAAAAAATAAAATAAAAATAAAGTTATAAAAAAAAAAAGAAAAAAAAAAAATGTGTGAATAATCAGTTGCATGGGTCCTTTGCATTGAATCTCACAAATTGCAACTTTTAATTTTGTCTTGGATTGGCTCAAATCTTAGGATTTTCAGGTTTATGCATTTCAACTTTTGATTTATATCCTTACCTTTCCTTCTTAACCATTCACCCTTGGCCTCACATTACAAGCTTTGAAAGACCCTTTTGATTCTTGATTGTGCATTTGTCTACATTAGTGGAGAGAGAGGTGAAAACAATCCTTTTGATGTAATGAAATATGCATGTGCTTTCTCAGAGACCTATCCAAGCTTGTCTTTCGAAATTAGGAAGAGATCTTGCATGCATGCTTGTTGGAAATTCATTTGTGCATGAAAGTTGCATATGAGTGACAACATGGTCTTGGAAGTGCATGTGTGGTACTTTTCTGAGGTTGTGAAATAGTTCTTGAGGATATGTATGACATTTTGACCCTGGCAATGCTTGAATTTGAGTTGCTTTCATTTTTGGATTGCTTGCTTCTAGTTGAAAGTCCCTAAGTGTTTTGCTTTGTTTTGGATTATTTTGCTTGAGGACTAGCAAAAGCTTAAGTTTGGGGTGTGATAACTCCAGTTTATGGAGTTATTTAGCTTCTAATTGGGATTGAAATTGCATGACTTGTCCTTCATTTTCCAAGTGAAACACTTAAAAATAGGAAGAATTGACTCATATTTGTTTTAGAACTTTTGTTGAAAAATTCGATGTCATAAATCAAGACTATTGGGATGAATTGCATAATTCAAATTAAATTTTCATTGAATGATTTTTGACAGAGAAAATTGTAGAAGTTTGGAGCTTGAAGAGAATTCAAGTTGAAGCCAAGAGGAGGAAGCAAAGCATGAAGAAAAAGCCATTAAATTGAAGTTTTTGCTGTTGGGTCGCGACCTTAGTTTTGCTGGGTTGCAACCTCCTGGGCGCCTAAACATTAGATCAGTTTTGTGAGTCAGGTGACCTGACAATTTCCGTCGGTCGCACCCAACGCGGCCAGGCCCATTTTTAGTAAATAATTACCCAATAGACATTCGCGTGGAGAGTTTTTTTTGCCTTTTTTCAGATTTTGAGAGAGGAACCCTAGGTTTTGGAAGGAGCCAACACTAGAGAAGGATTCATCTTGAAGATTGAAGACCAAGAGCTAGGAGAAGGATTGAAGCCCCATTTGTTCACCTCTTCCTCTCTCTTTATATCTTTAATATTCATTATGTCTCTTGAACTAGTTTGTGTTTTGTTCATTGTTATGGATAGCTAAATTTGTAACTAGGGATCCTTTGAATCCCTCTATGGATCTTGGATGTTTGTAATGTTGTTTATTTGAATGTTGATGATTTTGGTTTTGGTTACCCATTTCTATTCTTAATGCTCTTATATGTTTGGCCACCATCTAAGTTGATTTGGGGATTCTCTTGAACTAGACATAGGAATAGAGATATTGGACCTTGGAATGGGTAATGCTTGTTCTTTACACTTAATTGGCTTAGGTGTAAGGATTAGTCAATGGGATGGAAACATACCCATTGACCTTGCATAGTAGATGTTTGATATTAGTTCTCAATGGGTTGATTTCACACTAACTCACAAGGACACTTAGTGTTTTAGGTGAAAGAGACACGGTTAATCGACCTAGACATAGGCATTTAACTATAATTGACATGCTAACAAAACCAATTCCTTAATATTCAATTAAGTAATTTGCATATCCAAGTGAAGTAGAGGGTGAAAAAGGTCCCCTAGGCCTTTTAACCTTAGTTGTTTCTCAACTTTAATTTGTGTTAGTGTTTTCTAGTTACTTGCTCTTTAGATTTTCATAACTTCATTAAATTGATTTTGCTCAGGCCTGAACACGGTAGTTTAATAACTCGATAGCATATTTATACCCAATCCTGGAGACGATACTCTTAACTCACATTATTCTACTTGAACGACCCGTACACTTGCGGTATTTTACCCGCTCTTGTAGGCGGCCATCGGTGTTAGGCACGTATGCAATAGGGCGACCATGACCAAAGGATAGTTAAATGGAAGATCCATTATGAGGGTTATGATATAGAGACACTATAGGGGGAGGATTGGGCTAAAATTTTGATCATATCAATACTAACCACTCACGGCAATTTGGTCAAAAGCACACTTGACAATGAATGGGAAAGCATGGGGGAGCATCGATTGGCACAATAGCCATGACCACTACAACCAGATCTACCAAGATTGCCACAAAATCCACCATAGAAACCCCCTTGCAATTGAGGATGTAGCTATTGTGTAAGAAACACTTAGGATGGATGAGATTACATTGCCATATTTGTGCTTGAGCCAATTTATATAGAAACATATTTCTTGAGTTTCTTCAACAAGGGGAAAGCTTCTACTATTGAGAATGGATTTACTTTCAAGGTGATTGAGGTTACGAAAGGATGATATTTAGGTGGCAACCCATCTAGCATATTGGAAACCAAGAATTCAATTCCATTAAGGAATTGAATTGAATTCCTAATTGGAAGCAACTTAATTCCAAGAATTGAAATCCTATGAAAATTGAATTCCATTAGAAACCCTAAAGGTGAATAACCCAAATGGCTTTGATTCGTTTTTGGATTTGAACTCAAAAAATGAAAAACCTATACATATTAATCTGATCTCCTTCTAACTCGTTAACGTCATTTGTCTTCAACCTCGAGATATAACATCTTTGTCATTATCACCATCTCTGCTACTTTTTCACCTTCCCAGTGACATCTCCCCATTCTCAAATCTTACGTCTTCCATTTGTCCTTACTCTATGTGTGTATCTTTGATTCATTCTTTGCTTTCCTTCTTGGATCAATTTTCTACATTACACGCTTCTTTGATTTTTTGATCTATGGGTTTTAGCTCTAATCTTTATCTCATCACTGTTTTCTTTGTTTGCTTATTGCTTGTGGATGATCTTGTTATTTTGATTTCACTTTAATTTACTATTTATCATTTGTTTTTTGGGACAAAATTGGTTAGCATTTGAGCGTTTACTAATGTGTTCCATAGTTTACTTTCAATGGATATGAGTAGAAAGGACCAGCCCAAAAGGAGGAAGAAATTTTACAACAAAAAAGAAAGAGTATTTGTTTCTTTTTAAAAAAAATATTTGATAAATGACCATAGCAAAGCAACAAATAAGTGTTAGGAGACTTGCCTTTGATGCTTTGTGGGGACCAAAACAGAAGTACTAGCCTAAATAACTTCCTTAGGCAGAATATTGGCACACTACTATTTATCATAAGTTAATCAAAACTAATCCCTTCAAGGCATTATATGGTAGAGACCTTCCCACTTTATTAAAAGCAGAAAGGGAATAAATGGTTGAGAAGTTCAATTACTAATAGAGGAGTGTGACCCAATGATAGCTGAATTGAAATAGCAGGTAGATCAAGTTAGGAGTAGAAAAATTCTAGAATCTAAAATCCTGCGAAATTACTTTTGAGCTAGGATTAGTTTCAAATTACGGTCCGCAACCACATTGTAGCGGCAATTGTGGCCATTATGCCAACATTTTCCCACAATTTTCTATATCGTAGTAAATTGCAATCGCAATTTAAAACCATGCGTGGGAAAATGAGAGCATGCCTCACGACTCAACCTAAACGAAGTCCCTGTATTTATGGGTTGTTTAAGATTATGATAGGATTGGTTCTATGGTTTATAATTTCCTGCCACCAAATTCACATGTGCATTCATGTTTCATGTTTCTCTCTAAAAAGTGTGTGGTGCATGGGGCTATTGTTCAACCTTTACTAGCTAAACTTAGAGATAATAGAACTCTTCTCGAAGCTCCTTATTCAGGACAAGGTGGATTTTGAATGGGGGAAGTTGCCATAACCCAAGAGTGTCCACAAGTGGGGATTAGTGAGACATCCATAATAAGAGTACACCTAGGAATCAAAGCAATCTTATGATAAAGTGTACATTAGGAAATATTGAAAAGGGAAAGGAAATGTACTCAAATCTATCACCTTAGAAGACCAGATATGAAATTTAATTAATTGTTAGGCAAGATATGGATATAGGGTTATGAGATGGGTACTCAAAAAATGGACTAGAATTAGGGGAGTAGGTGGTCTCTTAAGAGTTACCACTATTGTCATTAGCAATCCTTATTTTTTTCATTATACACAATAATACAACATTCTTCGTGATTTAGTTTTATTTCAAGTTCACTGTTATTGGTGCCATTACAGTATTTGTAAAATTGCTTTTATTTTTTCCTACTCTTGCATTTGGTCATATACAATCTCTATATAGAATGTATAATTTGGATGAGGTGTAGAAAAGTAGAAATAGGCGAATAATGATTGGGGAAGAGGTGAAGAATAGTAGTAATAGTTAGATAGTGATCAAATCGCCGAATTGCAAGAAAAATTTAGATAAAACAATGGCCATTAGTGGCACATTGCATGAGGGAACCCGCTGACTAGTTGACTTCGTTGAATAAGGGAACTTATTTATGTATATTTGATTTGATGGTGGTTGAAATTGAAGTTATTGAGACCCAGTATTTATATGAGATGCAAAAGTAACCAAGGAAACAAATAAACAACTTCATTAGAATATATTTAATGAATTATTCCAAATTTATACTAAAAGAATTTGTCCAATTTATACGCAAAGAAATTGTCCTGGATTTATACTCATTAGAGTCCAATTTCTTTTATTTTCATCAAAGAAATTTATATGCAACAAACTGCCTTAGATTTGTTTAAGAGAAAAATTGATTAGATTTGTTCTTTTAAGAAGAATGTGAACCAATGATTTGCTTAACCATTGTGTATGGGATTCTTAACTCATGAAGTTTAAAATTTGTTATTCACAATACAATTGTGGCTATAGACGTTGATTTTCTAAGTGAGAGAAAGATCAATTTAAAATTTGAGTAAAAATGAGATGCATTGATATTGTAGGATTTTTATTGTAATTAGTTTTTTTTCTTCATTTTTAATTTTGGTTTTATGTTGTGGTTTTCCATTTTTCCTCCTCTCAACTTTAAGGGCCTGTTTGCTTTGAGTTTTTAGTTTTTAGTCTTCATTTTCAGATTTTTAGTTTTCTAGATTTTGTGAAGAAAATACTAAAAATTCTAAAAACTATAAATTTCACTTTACAATTTTATTTTCATTTTCAGTATTTTCTTCACAAAATTAAAACTAAAAATGAAAATGAAAATTGAAAATTGAAACCAAACATGCCCTAAGTATTCCATTTTCACTACCTGGACTATGTTGTTAAATTCATTTATGTTGTTACTCAAATTATCTTAATTATTGCAACTTTATTTTTTAATTTAAAGCTTCCTAAAGAGTTTGCAATAGTTTTGGTTTTTCCTAGATAGCACAAGTGCTATCTTTTAGGAAAGGTTGGCCCGATCATTCTTCATCTCTTGTAAGTTATTGTTTTGAATGCTCATAAAAGGAGTAACTACTGATTCTAGAAGGAACTACAAGTTTGAATATGCTACCAAGGCAAGAAAGTTCAATAAGGTGAATTCTATATCTTTTTTCAATTGGATATTTTTCTGATTGTGTTCAGGAAAATTACTATTTCTCATTGGGACTTGTAATGAGGTTAAGTTTATAATGGTGCTTTGTTTCTATTGTAGGCATAATAACTATTCAATTTGGTTTAGTCACCATTTTGCATTGAATGAAATAGTTGAAATTGGTTGCCAAATCTCAAGCCAAGTTAAGGTAAATGAGGTTAAGTGGCCAATTTGACTTTATCCCATTTTGCATATTTAATCTGTTGATAATAAACAATAATGACAAGATACTATCAGCAAGAAAGTATTCAAAATGCCACCTGAAATTCTCAAAATCCTTTTAATCTTCAAACCCTTCTCTAAAAAGTTGAGACCTTTTGTTATGTTTTCATATTATCATATAGAATACCTAGTTCATAGTTTCTTTTGGACTATTCACCATAGTTTTCACAATAAATACTTGTTTTTTTGTACACTATTTGTGCTCCTAGATGTGGCTTTGGTTATATGATTTTGATGGTGATTATGGAGATTTGGGAAGTATTTTGATTGATTTTATTCACCTAAAAAACTATCTAGGCTATTATTTTTCAAAGGAAAAAAGACGCTACCTGTAACACTCTAATAATTAACCCAATATACCTAGGGATTGATTAATTACTAGACTTTACTCTTTGCTTCAGTTCCTTAATCATGCTTTGAAAATACTTAGTGAAATTACGAGCCATTTTTTTTTAAACATAATTGAAAACGTGAGCCGCGCTTAATGTGAATGATTTAGCAAAATTTAAAAGACACATAGGAATTTACAAACATCACATCATAATATATTGGCTCCATCATACAGCATCCATAATTACATATCATATAGATATTTTGCCTACCAACAGAATAAGACTAAGTGTAGGCAATCTAACAAAACATAAATAATATATGGATGGAAGGACATCCATTAATGGCACCTAGTAATAACACTCCAGGGATAGGGATAGATATCTGAAATATACGAGTGAAACTAGAGGATCAAGTTCAGCTACCTGACAGCCTCAATGTGATTCACGAACGCTTCCTTCCGTTTCTGAAGACGAGATGGAAAGAAAAATAGAGGGAGTGAGAAACTTATAAAAAGAATCTCAGTAGGGTACTCACCTCATGATGCATTGTGTCATCATCATCGTCCCCAGGAACCTCAGGGTTATTATGAAATAGTGAGCATGCTAAGATTGATTTATTAAGTTCGAAAATATACTTTACCGAGATTCGTCGGTTTTAATCATGCGTCTTATAATGCATCATAAACTTAGCATGTCATGTTTATAATGAACTTTTCCTTTTATCAACACATCGTATTCTTCATCATCATATCATAAATACTATGCATAAAAGAACATCATATTTCTCATCATCATATCATAAATACTATGCATAGAAGAACATCATATTTCCCATCATCATCTCATAAAATGCTATGCAGAAGAACATCATACCATAATAGCTATGCACAAGACATGGTGCACATATTTCATTCCTTTAGTGTCCTAGGTGACTTAAAATTTTGTCATCATCATTATTATTTTCCTTGGGGCCACCCTATACTCCACCCTTTGGGAGTAATCTAGGTTATGAGCTCATACCTTACTAGTCGTCACTAGCATATACTTATCCCTTTTGATAAGTTAAAATCCCGACTCTACCCTTTTGAGAGAACGGCTAGGGGGCAAGAATCACCTTTTCACCACCTCTAGTCTGATGGGTCTTAAAGGATCATTTTCTCAAGATCACCTTTTCACCACCTATAGTCTGATGGGTCCAAAGGATAATTTCCTCATGAGTTTAAGTCACCATTAAGTCTTAGCATGTTATATCATAATCATCAAGATGCATGAACATTCTCATTGTTTGCAATAGCAATTATAACATGCAAGCCATGAAATCATTCAATAATATCAAATTCTTCAGTAGGCATTACATCATCATATAAACTTACATTCCAAAGCATCAAAAGATGTCATCTAAAATTCTCACAATAAAGCTCCTTAAATAACCGAACTCTAAAATTGGGTAACCTTAATTATCAAACTAATTACTTTTGCATCTAAGGGATTTATTACCATAAATTATAAGCCTTAAGAACATTATTAGACTATATGGGGTAGCATAGACAGTAAGTTGTTCTTAAGGTTTTAATGTGCTAGAAGTTACGTTTTTAACCATTTCTTACCGTTTTCCCTATGATGCTAAAATTAATTATTAAACCAATTATGAATCATTGTCCCTTATCTAAACATAATAATATATGGTTCTTAAGGTCACTAAAGGCTCTGAGAATGCATAAATTTCATTCTCTAAAGTTCTAGAAATCTTGCTTTTGGTTTTCTAGGAAGCTAGTTTTATCTCTAACATGCATAGAATAAACCATATTTATCACAACTTCAAACATATTAAATCATCATCATTTATTGGTACTAATCTCATATCAGAAGCCGAATCATGAACCTCATATAATTGTATAAAATCACATTTTAAGTGAATATAAAATATTAGTTTCCCATAGAATCCTTGCAAAGCTTTAAAACTCTTTTAGAAACTAATTCTTTTTGAAAGAATCTTCATAATTAAAATTCTCACTTAAGATAAAAGGAGCAAGTCTTGAGCTTAAGAGATTTATGTGATATCTTAGAATCATAAACATGCTATGCAACCTCATTTTAATCTTGTCATTATAAGGTGATAACTTGGAATTATAAACATGATATGCAAATCCATTTCTTTATCTTTAAGATTTAAGGTGATGACTTGAAAATTAAACATGATGCAAGAGCTTGAAATATAAACATGATGCAAGAAACTAGCGGTAGTCCGCACAAGACCAGTGGAGGGAGAAGAAGAATCTTAAGAAGGGAGCGGCGGTAATCCGCATGGACCGGTGAAGGGAGAAGAGAATTATTATTACATCTTTTTAAGCTCCAATCTCAAGACTTCTTAAAGAATCAATTCTTTAACTCCAATAATCTTATTTCTTTGCTTGTGATACTTGGGTAAGTCTTTGAGCTCTAGGATCTTTAGGTGATGACATAAAAATAAACATGTCATGCGTTGATTCTTTTAGCCATTATAAAATAAAGTGAGAACATAAAATAAATATGAGATGCAACTTCTTTATTATCTTTAGAGATTAAGTGACAACATGAAATATAAACATGAAATGCAAACTTGGAAATTTAAACATGAGTATGCAAGTCCATTTATTCATTCTTGAAATTTTAGTGATGACATAGAAAGTAAACATGATTATGCAAGGCATAAACTTAAACATGGATGCAAGTTCATTTGATTTCTTTACTAGAGCTCCTTCAAGACTTTATAGAAATACAAATTCAATATATATATCTTAACAAGACAAAGTGAGAAATACATCTTTCAAATTCTAAACTCAAGATCATAAAATCATCATAAAAACATCATTCTTTAAAGTTTTGCATCAAGTGGAACTTTCAAGCTTTAGAGGCCTAACTTGTGATGGATTCACAACCCACCTTCAAGGTCCTCATCATCAAGCCATCATCTTAGTCCCACCTAGGCCATATGGCCGAATTGGTTAAAGAAAAGGAAGAAGAAAACCAAATGGAAAAACTAGAGAAAATCCATGAAATCATCATTTTGAACCAAGAACAACACTTAGCAAAACATAGAAATAAACTTAAAAACAACTCCCTACCTAATCTGATTTGAAGGAAAGGAAGAGAACTTGGTTTCTTGGAGTGAAATGAAAGAAAATATTCTTGAAAGGTTGAAGAAAGAATTTCAGCCAAGGGGGAAGAAAGAAAGAAAGTTTTTGAGCTTAGGAAAAACTTGAAGTTGTGAAATTTTTGAGCAAGTCTCTAATGACTTCTAAGCATGCCTATTTATAGAAGAATTCAAGCTCATAAATGGACAAGAGGAGGAGGAAAATCTGATTCAATTTGAGGAGGAGACAAGGAAGGAAAAATCATCTTGTTTGGTGGCTTAAAACATGGAATCATGTTTCAAAGTTCCTTATTTTATGGTGATTTTTGGCATTATGTTTTAGTGCAATTTTTTGGTGTGTTATGGCTGCATTATTTTGTGCATTACAGCCTCATGGAAGAGGGTTTTGTGTGTTCCATGTATTATTTAGGTGTAGGCAAGGTATTCATGCAATTTAGAGAATTTACGGTTAAGGGCTTAGGTGAATTAGTAAGCAATTTGAGTGTTTTAAAGCAATTTTAGGTTCTAATCAATTTAAATAAATAATTTTGACTCTAGATTAATAATTAGAATTTAATAAGCTTTAATTTGAGCCTAATATTGCTTAGGTTTCGTTAAACGAATCAAAAATCTCAAAATTTGTAAAATTGCACAAAGACGGGCAAAACGGTCATTTTACTTAAAAATTGCCCGAGACCACCCAAGCTTAACCAATGGTTAATCATGGCTTAAAAACACCTTTTAACACATTTTAGTGAGGTTCGGGTAGTCGGCACGGAATAAAAAAAGGAGGGCGTTTTGGTCATTTCGCGCGTCAAAGCTCAAAATTAGGATTCTTCTCCTCTATTAACACACATAACACAAACAATCCCTTATTAACATCAAAACATCCCCTTGAGGACGGGTGGGGCCCACGATCCTCATTTTCTGAGTAAAATAACCTCAGGGCATTTTGGTCATTTTACACGTACAGAAAATTGGTTTGCAATACTTGCACGAATTGCTCCTAACTTCTCTTCTAACGTTATATTCCTTTATTAAGGATTGTTTGGTCTCAAATTTTATATAATATTTACCTACGGTAATTCGGTAATTCTTAATGACAGTAAAAATTCCAAGTAAAAATTGGGGCATTACACTACCCACATTGAGAAATGTTGTAAGTAGCTTTAACTAGGTGGGTAATTGTAACACTTTTCACATTTCAAAATGTTACTAAATAACATTAAAAACCTCCATCATCAATTTGTGGGGGTGGGGGTTTAAAAATCGTCCTGGGGTTTTGTAAAACCATCACAAAATGTGTCGTAGCACTCGTGTCCATAGCATTTCTAAAAGTCAGTAAATTAAAACATAATAACACCCCCAACAAAATGCCATGTTTCTTGTAGTGTATGCAATGAGAATAAGGTAATGATTATTCATATATTTCCTCATAATTCTCTCATAGTTTCTTCATAGTCCTTTTCAGTATCAATTGGTATTATCTAAAGATCCTTGGTTGTGATGGTCAATGCAATACACATAGAAAGACTACGACGTTCATCCTGGCATCAGGTTGCCTCCCCTGAAACTGAAGTTTAGGAGCCAAGCTTTCTTTTGTTCGCTACATCCTTAGCATGACACTCATCTTCGTGCTAGTGCTGGTCCTCTTCAATTGCCTTCATGGCATTAACATCACTTTACAAATCCTAGACGGTAACATCCTATTCCCTAATGACCTTGAACGTTTTGCGATGAGGGAGAATTCTCTTTAGCCTGTCATATTTGTTACAAACCCGATTTAGGAACGTGATCGGCATGTGAACTCTTACCGGAAGTTTGGGATGTATATGCTATCATGCATAATAAAATATAATTTTCTTCCAAAACTTAGTTTAAACATAAAATATTTTCCATAAATTAGTTCCAACTAAAAATCATAATCCTGAGTCATCTCAAAATATAAAATTTTGTACATCAATTGAATAATCTTGGCCTGGGCCATAGCCAAACATAATCAATAAAACAACTGTAAACTAAAATAAAATAATCATAAATAATGCATGGTTCAAAACCTACCCTGCACAATTGTTGGAGCACTCTATTCTACCATAATCCTAATCATAGCTTCACTATAAAGTGAACTCATCATGGAACAATTGCAAAGCTCTTAAAATTGAGTTTGAATGACAACTAGATCTACACTAGTAATTGTAACAAGAAAAAGGAGGCTGAGTTCATCAAAATTTCAGAGTGGGTCTCCACTCACAACATACATGGGACAACAATAAAGTACATATAATACACATGCAACTAGCATAAAACATTTTAAAATTTATATACATAGTTATACTAAAAAGCATTTATAATTTCATAATCAACAATTAATAGAGGAACAATAAACAAAATTGAAATAATTGAACTATATTATTGATAACTATAACTAAAAGGGCACCTTAGTAGGTCCCATAAGGCAGACATCTCACTAGGTTCCATTATTAACTTGGGTTGAGCTAGTCCTCTAGCATACCATTTATACTCAGGTTAACAATCCTGACAATTGTTAACTCTAACTTGCACATAACTTATAAATCTGAGAGCTTTGAATTCATATAATTCTAATAAGCTAACTGAGCATAGCTGAGGTTCTGAAATCATGCTTAAGAAATCACCAACTTATAGGCATTGTGATTTTAGAAACCCATAGAGTATATATCTGGCTATTGTTATGAATCACACTTAATTCAACACTTTCAATAACACATAAATGAGATTTTGAAATTATATCGGAAAATCCATAATATTAAAACATGATAATCAATAATTCTGTTGTAAACATTAACTGAGGTTTCATAATTTCATAAACTGAAAAGAAGTTCTATAACATGTGGGTATCAACTATGGTCCTATAAACTTTCTAAAATAAAGTTTTCATGTTAATTGTAGAAATTAACACTTTTTTGGAATTGCCATAATTCGTAAAAACATGTACATGACATAAATCATTCTAAAATTTCATAAAAGTGTGTACAATATAAGAGAGCAATATTTATAATGACAAGAAATATGACCATCAGCTTAAATCCACTCACCATTAATTAAAGGGAGTGCCTGACCACCGCCTACGTGATCTTAGGACTTGAAATGGTATTTCCAATTACCAAAGATTCATTGGAATACTATTAGAATTGATACGGAAGAATTAGGGAATAGAAAACTAAATTGTGAGAGACCCATAATAAGTAAACTTAAGTACGAGTTTAGGAATACGAAGAACACATTTATCGAAAGATTTAATCGTAGATATTTGGAAATGCTAACTGCTGGGAATGTATGGAAATGTGTGTAGATCGATGAGAACTCTTTGGGGCAGCTAGGATTTATTAAAGTGTTTAGAGGTATTATAACATGTTTATTTATAGTAGTCGGGGAGGGGTTAAAAGCACAAAAACATGCAGATGGGCTTTGGGCTGTGCAAATGCACTTCGTGCACCAAAATTGAGCTTTGGCACATTGCTTGTTATGCTCACGCACACTTTCAAAGTAGATCACTAATATCTCTCAATATGATTGGAATTTGTCTCTAAGCTAGAAATAGAAGTTGTAGAGAATTGTATTAGCTTTCTAACGCCATAAAAATCACGTTGATCAGATATCTATAGCTTGAGATATTTGCAAAATACTAGATAGATGTCATGTTTGACAACATAACAATAAAGGTATATTTTAAAAGTTACATTCAGTTTCCACGTAGCATATATGAGAACTAGAATGTAGTCCTAAGGGAAATGTTAAAAGTCACTCAAGGTCCTTTTGGGATATATATGCTCGAGATATTACAACATTGTTCGCTTCAAAAGGATTCGCACGACTGTTGAGTGTTAGGAACTTCTTCCGGTTTAAATAAGTATTGGCAAGAAAGGCAGACTTCGACGTTGTATGAACCTCTACTTCATGAAGGTTATTTCTGGGGGCCACTGTTCTTTGCATGGATTTCAGAGGAATTCTCCTCAACGAGGACACGATTGTTCAAAACAGGCAAGGAAAAAGAAGAAGATGATCAACAATGTGTAAATGAATGTCAGAAATATACCTAGAGCCTTTGGTATTCATAGGGACGCCCCCAAGGTGCTACCTTAGTTGGGAAGTTGATCATGGTTTACAGACTTCATACCCACGTTCTTTGTTCGTGGGACGCAACTTATCACCTTGACAATCGCTGCTACGTGGCAAGGTCCTGTGAGGCTGGATTAGGTTGGTCTGAAGTTAGTAATCGAAAACGAGACCAATCAGTAGGGCCTTGACTATTGGGCTTGTCATAGCCTTCAAGCCAGGCTCATACTCCGTCCATTACAATAGTTTTTAGGAAAGCATGCAATGCCTTTTTTTTTTCAAATTATTTTTCAAATCCAATAAAAATAAGTTTTCAAGCTTAATTTAAAAATAAAATAAAATTGAAAGAATGAATTACATTTGGGTTGAATTGACTGTGGATTGAAAATTTTCAAACTTACATCTCAACTTATATATTTTGGGTTAAAAATATAAGTTTAGTTTTTATGCGTGGATAATATAAAACCATTTTCCATTGTCATCCAATCAAAATATTTTATTTGAATAACTTTTTCAAGTAGCGCATGTGAAAATAAACTATTATACATATAATATGATACATTATTAGATGACTTATAAAAAACTCACTCTATTAGTTTAGTACATACAAACTAATGCAAATTTTGTGGTGGGGAGGTTTGAGTTAGTGACCAAGTTGGTCCTTAAATCTTAACCATTCAAACAATAATCAATGATTAGGATTAAAATTTTTTATTATAAAAAATAATTCTAATATTAAATTTATATCTAGGTGATTTAACTATTTTACCCTTATTACAACCACCCTTCTCTTGATTGCTTAGTTTCTGACCACCATCTATCGATGCCCTTGCTTTTACCACTATTGCCACACTACAATTGTCGTGCCAACATACCTAAACCACAGATGTGGTTATGATGTTGTAGGACCTCACACGTTGCTCTTCGTTGTCAACAGATCATTCATGGTGTTTTAGGCATTGGAGATGGAAGCTCCATAGTGTCTGTCATGTTGCCACCACTTGGTGCAGGACTACCATCGCATTGCCTACCTTACACACCACCTTCGAAAATCGAGGTGGATGGTTCACTACTTACTAATCCCATTTTATTTAATAAAAACAAAAAAATATTAATGATGGTATTTTCAATTGTGAGTTGTGATGTAGAAAAAAGAAACAATATGTAGCGCAACATGAAGTGAAATTATTCAGATTTTTTGTTTGGGAAAGATGAGAGTGGAATCTTAGGGCCAATGGATCTGGAGGAAGGCAATCCTTCATCGACGATCTTGGATCTTACGAGTTACAAGCTACTAGCTTCATGGCCTCAACTCAAGAGTTACTCACTAACCTCATGAGCATATAAGCAGAAATAGCCATTGATTATAAAGTCCCTAGAGGAAAGAGGGGTAGAGGATGGCCATGGGCTTGTTGTGGGAGTAGCAAACTAGAGAAGGAAGATGAAAGAGAAGGGTATGAGACTATTTGGTTTCATTTCATTTCAAGTTTCAGAAATTTGTGAAGAAAAAATTGAAAACTAAAAATAAAAACTGAAAATTGAATTTTGTAGCTTTTAGATTTTCAATATTTCCTTAACAAAATCTGAATAATTAGAAAGTTGAAAATAAAATTGGAAACTAGAAATTGAAACCAAATAGACTAAAAACTAATTTGTTATTCATCTACATTAAAACATTTCAATGACTAAGTTGATCACTAACTCAAGTGACCACTATAAAAATAGCCTACAAACTAGGCAGAATCTATGGTGGTCCTTGAGTTAATGACAAAGTTGGTCACTATATTATTATAATAAAAATAAGCATTGAAAATACCATTTTACCCATATCCTTTACCTCCATCTCTCCCTTCCATGCTCCCTAGGGATGGGAATAGGCCGGGCGCTGTGAGGGGCCTGTGGCCTAGCCTATTGGCAGCCTTTTTGAAAAATTAAACCAGGCTAAGGCCTTTTAAAAAGGCTATCAATGTAAGAGGCCGACCTGGACTATCTAAGAAGTCTATTAGGCCTAATAGGTTGGCCTATTTGTATATATATACCTAAATATTTGTAAAATATGCTATAGAAGAATTGAACCATGGTCATCAATATTCTATAAGGAGTACAAACCACTATACTATCTCACTTCTTTGTTAATATATAATCCAACTAATATATTTATTTTAGTTTTCAAAATCAAACTAATTAAATAATATATTAGATCTGAATCTCATTCACAACACACATTACAATTTTACAAACCCTAAATCACTCTCTCCATCTTTCACAATCTCAACACCCCCATAGCCCACAAGATCACAACATAGCCTCACACACCCACACCCCAACTGGCCAAGCATCCACACCCACTCGAGCGCCAGTCAGACCCTCGCGCAGCCACCCAACCATCCACCGGCCCCACAGCTGAAGCCCGCACAGCCTCGGCAAGCAGCGCGTCGTCAATCTTTCCTTACTTGCAGCCTCGCCGCACGTACATCCTCGCCTCAAGCCCCTCGTCGACCTCTCCTTTCCTCACCCATGTGCCCGTGAACTCCTCCCCTATGTTCGCAAACTCGCAAGAGTGAAAGCCACGCATAGTTCAGGAGAGAAAGATAGAAATCAAAATAGGTACGCTTCAGTCTTGGAGAAGAGCTTACGGTGCCTCAGGCACCACCAAAGTGGGCCTTGCCCATGTCAACAATGATTATGCGGTATTCTTCTTGTGGGTCTTTTTCTTTTCCTCAAAATTTGACCTTTTTTTCAATTTTTTCTCTCTTTCTTCTATTTTCTAAAGATAGGTTGTTTGAATGCTAAGAAAAAAATTTCCCTTGATTTTTTTTATTTGCTCTTTCTTTGATGGGTCTTTTTTTTTTGTCCCTTTCTTATGTGGGCGGGTCGAATTGGTTCTTCTTGCTATTGTTAGGATTTGGACGTTGCCATAATCAAAGCCACGAACCACTTTGCCCTCCCAAGAGAGACACCTCACATCTTCTTTGTATTTTTTTTTTTTATTTTCAAACAACAATACCTTTTACTTTGTATCAAATCTTAAAGCCATTCCTTGGTCATTCCCTAATCAAAATGAGTGAACATAGTTGTAGATTGATACAAAAAGAATGGTGCAGAATTACTACAAAAACAAGCTGATGTCATTTGGTTCCTTGTGTTTGAGGGATTCTTCTTTTAATAATTTTACTTTGAATTTATAAATGCAATGTTCTAATGTTTAAGTGTTCTTTTAATTTGTGTCATTTTGTGTTTAACCGTGCTTGTTGGCTTGTAAATTGTGACTTGTTTTTAAATTTTTTAGAATTATAGGCTTTTTAAACGGCTTCAGGGCTAGGCCAATGAATAGGCTAGGCATAGGCTCAATGTTTGTGATGGGGACCTCCCTGATAAGAGCAAAGCCTGACTTTACCTAGCTTGTTCTCACCCCTAATGCTCCCCCTCTCTCGCTTCCTAGTGCCCATCCTACACCACCACTCTTTCAAGATTGTACACACTAGCATCTTCAACTCCTCACCTCCCAACAAGAAGCGAGTCGAGGGCATTTAATTCTCTCCTTCCTTAACTTCAAATAGGTCTCCTTCTACCATTACTATTACTATTTTTTTTCTACCTCAAATCAATTCAATCTCAATCATAAATTCAAACCGCAACAAAATACAAATTCAACAATGAACCGTATTCTCCCCGCCTCAAAATGAACCTGGCATCTCAAAATCAAATTAAATCTATTATGGTTTTAATCGTAGTTTTTTTTTTGGGTGACAAAATGAAGTCAATAAAACAAGCTAAATGATATCTATTTTGTTGTGTTAATGTTAAATGATGCAAGTCGATATGAATGGTATGCAGGGATGCAACATTTTTCATATGATTGACCTGGGCATATGATGAAACATTGTTGTTGTTGGGTTATATGCTCTTTAGTCACTTAAGTCCAATAAGACTTTAGTGAGACTAAAGCCAAAGGACAATATGGCCCATGTGGCTTAGGGTTAGGTCTTGGACTTCACAGCATATATAAACTAATCTTTTCACCCTTGTGCCTCTCTAAGTGTTTTTCATCAGAAACAGACCACCCAGGCCGTTTCATCATCTGAATGGTTGCCCACATAGCCACTTCATTCCCTCGAGAGATAGTTTGGAAGATCTATCAGAGCGGATTACTGATCGTGAAGCTTTCGTTACTGCTTCCAGGTAATCAAAACAATGAAGGTTCTATTTTTCCTACGTCGTGTCGGTATGATGCGCTTTCGTGTTTTGTTGATAAACCTACAATTGGTATCAAGGGATCGCGATGAGGAAAGAACAGTTTTGATATTAATTTATATTTCAAGTGATTTATTTTGAAATTTTTTTTGAAAAATATGGCACCTTATTTTTCTGTATTTGTTATTTATTTCATGTTATTTATTCGCTTATAGTTCATATTCGGTAAAAGTCTTATTTTTAATCGGTTAGTCGCTTTAATCCATAGTTAGATTATCTCATGTTTCTCTCGATTTGTAACAAGGAGGCTAATCTCATATGATTAGGTTTCCTCCTTGCTTTATTTTTGTTGATTTTCGCATTTTCCTATGTATTTTATAAATTTCTAAAAGTTCAAGATCGAGAAACAGAAGAAGATGAGCAATCAACACTGTAGAGACTTTTCGTGGACTTCTAGATCTAGAATTGGACGATCCATATATGGTTAGAAAGAGGACGGAAAGATGAGCAAAATGGTGGGTGGATCGAGCCAGGGAGCCTCGCGCGCGCGAAGCGGTTGAGAGTGGCCTTCACGCGTCGGAGTGGAGCCGCGCGTGAGGGCGCGTGGGCTACCCTTTTGGGTGTTTCCGGCAGCGGCGTTCTCGTCTCCTCATGGCGGTCCTTCCCCTGGAGTTTCGTGCTGAGACGATGTCGGCGCCAGTCTAACGGCTAGGGTTCCTCTTTCATGTCCTAGGGTTTCTCGCCAAGGATTGGGTTTTTTTTTGGGCTTTTGGGCCTATGGATACCCTAAAGGGGCTTGGAGATCCGTGGGCTGGACAAAAGAGAAATTCCAAAGTTGTAATTTTTTTTATTTTTTTTATATAGGAAAACCATGGATTAAAGTTATTTGTTTAATTATTTATTACTTTTATTGAATTGTATGAATTATATGTGCGATTAACATGATGTTTGTAATAACATGCCATATAGAATAGGATGGTGCCATATTGTTGCATAATCACATGTCATATATGCATAGTAACTTTTGTCATAATACGACTAGTATATAGTTATTATGCGCGATTATTTAAATTTTAAGTTATCCACTAGATTAATTATCAATTATTATGATTTTCGGTAAGAAATCAAGATTAATAATGGGATTAATTTATTGTGGAATTAAAATCTAGACAAATAATCCAGATAATTTCCTAAGAGAAAATTGTTTCTTAAAAATAAAATTTTGTGGGTTTTCTAAAATGGTCATGGAATAACACACGCGCATACAACAATCATGTATCATGATTGTGTGGAGCACACTGGAGTAAAGTGACCAGATTTTAGGACCTTAATGTTTTCAAAATTACGTTAAGTTAGGTGATGCACGTTTCGGCTGCACCTACTTACATAGTTTTTTTTGAAATCAAACAAAAATTATTTTCGAATGAAACATATTTTTTTGGAAATTGGAAAATTCTAAACTTTAAAAAAAATTGAATGGGTGAAGGTTTAAATTTTTTTTAAAAGTATTAAACCCCGGGCTCCAATTGTGGGTTTATTAGTGAAATGGTTATCGCTGAAGCCCTATCGGATAAGGATAATTGGATTTCGCTAGATTAAACCTTAATATTTTTCAAAATTTTAGTAAAGTTTTGTACGGCCCATCGTCGGCAACACTTAGATACTAAAGATAATTTTGAAAGTAAACAATGGTTAAATACATTCAACTTTGGTAAAATTGTTAACCCTCCCATCGAGGCTTGACAATGAACTGAAGGCCCAAAATAACAATATTAGTTTTACAAGTATCTTGCCCATCGTAAGCCTTGTAAAGATAACTAATGGATTGTTAAACAATAAACAAGTAGTAGTTATTAGAATCTACTAGCGCTATATCTGTTTGTTGTTATTCTAGTTTGTAATTAGTGTGTTTTTTCATTGTTTTCAGAAAAGTGTCTTTATTCAATCCTTTAGCTACTATCTTGAGCCAAAAACCTATGGATGGTACAAACTATAAACAATGGAAAACTAATTTGGATATTGTTCTTCAATATGAAAAGCTCAACTTTGTTCTAACTACCCCTATGCCAACGCACGCCGAAGATGCACCTGAGGCAACAAAGGCACGTTTTCGCAGGAGAAGGAAAAATGGGAGAAGGCAAATGTGGGTTCGCTATATTTTAGCCATTCTCGCAGTCACCTTCAGGAGCAAGTGAGCATGATTGAGAGTGGAGCAAAGATGCTCCAGACTCTTGATGGCATGTTTATTACGCTGAGCAGCTCTGCTAGGCAGAATGCGCTGAATGTAGTCACCAAGACAGTGATGTCCTGGAGGAAGTGTGTGGGATCATTGTTGACAATGATAGCAAACTTCAAGAAGGCTGAAGACCATGGGGTTAAATTTGAACAAGAAGTAAAAGTTGACCTTCTCTTACAATCACCGCCTGAATACTTCAATCAGTTCAAGATGAATTATGTAACACCCTAAAATTTAATTAAAAATTAATTTGAGCTTTATTAATCGTAATTTCAAAAATCTAAGAGTTTAGCAATGATAAGGGCAGCCCAACGGACCTGTAAAAAAAAAATTTCGGTTTGTGAATAGTAACCTTGTGGGCCCAACAAGGACGCTAAACCCTAGATTCGGGTCAAAGGTGCCCGAAATTAGGAAAATATGGGAATAAGGTTAGAAATAGGTGGGAATGATAGTTTTATACTTAAAATTAATTTTCGGGTAATATCGGTTTAATCGGGTATTGTTTACCCGTTGCAGATTTGTGTAGTCTTACATTTAATGAAACTTGCAGAGCAAGTTGCCACCTAAGGAGGACAAGTGTGTGGCTTGAGATGTGCCACACAATTACACCTTTATGACTAACCAATAGGAATTGCACAAAATTACAATAATTATCTTCAAAGAAAACATTTTTGGACTTGAAAATTCTATGTATTTTGCCCTAAACTCAAAATATCAACATCTTATCATTTCCCTTCATCACAATTTCGTCCAGGATATCCAAGAAGCTCTCCTCCATTGTTCTTCCTCTCAAACTCCATTAACAAACTTGGAGCTTCATAAACCCTAGTCTAAACTTGATAAAACCTCAAGATCTCTTCACTAAACTTATTCTATTCATCATAACCTACAAATCTAACCGATTATAATTTGAATCCATCACTTTTTGCAACTTTGAGGGCACACAATCAGAGGTTAAAGGAAGGGTTTGATGTTGGTGGGGAAGCTTTGAAGTGAAGCAAAAGCATTCTAAAGCATCCTTTGGAGCATAGAGCTCAAGAGCTCTCAAAGTAGGTTTTTTCCGCCTTTCTTGTTGAATTTTTCAATTCTGTTTTGGCTTGCCCTAATTCCGAAAATTTTGATGATACTGATGGTTAACATATTGATATTGATGTATGAATTTTTGTGTTGTGTTTGGATGGTTTTAAAATGGGTTTTCTCTCAAGTGAAATTGGAACTAGGTTGCTGGCTAATTCGTTTTGTAATCAGAATTTTTCACGAATTTTCTGGAAATTTTATGGGTGGTTGCATGAGCCATGAAAATTATAGGTTGTAGCTAACCTCTTATTACACGAATTTTCTTAGGGGTTAATTCTAAGGTTTGATGCCTCAAAAAAATTAGAAATCGATTGTAAACTTGCGTATGAATTGTTATGAAGTGACAAACTTACCCAAATTTTTAATCATAGCAATTGATTGAGATAGCTCCTGAAATTTTTACACAAGACTAATAACATGTTGAAATACCTCTGTGAATTTTCTTGTACCATGATTCCATCGAATTCTAGGGCTAAATATTTTGAGAACACAAGTCTGGACTATGAATTTGTGGCTTTGACCACCAGATTTGCCTATTTTATTGGAGTGGTTATATAATTCTGATTGCCCTGAAATTTTTATAGGTTGTTTTAAACACATTGAAGTGTCATGTGAAATTTTTATAGCCTCTGAATTGATTGTTTGAAGGGCAACATAATTCGTGTTACAATGGTGTAAAATCTGCCATTATGCTGGAAATGCAATAATGATTTGAATTGATGAAGTAATGGAATTTTTGGTTCTAGAATGACATGAGTACTTGATGTTACCTTTTTGGCTGTATGTCTTGTGACATATGAATGTATACTAGATAGTTTAAAAGATTGATTTATAAGATACAAATGAGAATTTCGTTGTGAATGGATGCCTGTATGTGTTTTATGCATGAGTGAATGATGTATGAATTAAATTCTATGATCACAAGAAACTTGAGATCCTCTTGACTTGTTAAGGGCAAATAACGAAACATGAGATCCTCTTTGACTTGTCAAGGGCAAATAATGACATATTAGATCCTTTTGACTTGTCAAAGGCAAATGGAGTGAGTTGAGATCCTTTTGGCTTGTTGAAGGCAAATAGAGAGGAATGTGATACTTTTGATTTATCAAGGGAAATCAAAGATGAATTTCATTACATTGGGCATGTACATATTTGTGTATATTGGTTCTTCTTGGTTGCCATAACTTACTATGAATATGAGCTGATGGTAGGTGTATTAAGTGATTGGTTTTTCTTAAAAGTAACCCACTTCGAAAAGATAGATTTTGAACTTTAAAAATGGATAGTCATTATGTAATGCATGATCACCTTTTGTTAAATAAATCGAAGTGGCTGGGCGATAACGATGACATGAACTTCAGTATATGTTTTGGGAACGCCTTACCAGAATTTTAGAATTCCCACCCTATGTATTTGTTTTTCCGTGAATCCCAGGTTGATCTAGAAGACGGAAGGCCTGGAGGAGAAGATCAAGTGGATTTGCAGGAGTTAGTAGTAGAACTTGTGTTTTTTTGTACTTAAGTGTATGTATATGTAAAACATAAGAGATAATGGATGTACTTTAAAGCTCTTAGAAGACTTCCTTTGTACTTGATTTGTATTAAATAAATAAGTTGTTTCTGCTATATATCTCGATAAAACCACGAGTTAGTTAACACGTAATTTTATCGACCCTTATTATAGATAATTAAGAAGGTGAATATAAGTAACAATTTAAGTATGATACCATGACTTAAGGATGGGGTTGTACTTGGGAGGATGTTACAAATTATAATATGAATAAGATGAATCTTGACCTTACTCAGCTTATGCATGAGCTTTAGAGTGCTGAACACCTGAGTCAAGGGGAGTGCATTTTTTGCTAGTGAGAGTTTTGTGAATCCTAAGGGGAAACTCAAGGGAAAGAACAAAAACAAGAAAAAGAAGAAATCAGGAGTTCCAGTTGCCAAACAGTTGCAATGAGGCCAAAAGGCAAGTGCTTCAAGTGCGGACAAAAGGGGCATTGGAAGAAAAATTGCCCACGTATGAATCAACCAGGTATGGGTAATTTACATGTGATTGAGGCTTGTTTAGTGGAGAATTACAATGATAAATGGATCATTGATTCAGGAGCCACTAACCATGTTTGTTACTCTTTGAGTGGTTCAAACATAGCTTGCCTGAAGTGAAGGACAAAGAGTTTTGAAGCTTGGAAATGGGGAGATTGTGTCTGACTAGCAGTGGGACAAGTTATTTTATCTTTTGATAATTGCAGAACTTTGGTTTTAGAAGACCGTTGTATTTATTCCGGATTTTAAGAGGAATTTAATTTCTGTTAGTTGTTTAGTTAAACATGGTTTGACAATTCAGTTTAATTCCTCAGCTTCAATAAGAAGTTCATCTTCTTTTATTTGTTCCGTGTAATGTTTAATGGTCTTTATTTCCTTAGTCCTGTGCCCTGAAATTAATCATGTTGAATTAGGAGATGTTGAGCATGTTCATTCATCAAAGAAAAGAAAAGTTTTCAATGAAACTTATCTTTGGCATTTGAGATTGGGTCATATTAACTCTAACAGGATACAAGGTTTGGTCAATAGTGGGATTTTAAAATCCCTTAACTTTGAACCATTACCGTTGTGAATCTTGTTTAGAGGGTAAAATGACTAAGAGATCTTTCAAGGCCAAGGGAAATCGTGCCACACTTCAGCTGGAATTGGTACATACTAATGTATGTGGACCAATAAATGTCCAGGCCGAAGGCGAGTATCAGTATTTTATCATATTTACTGATGATTACTCTAGATTTGGACATGTGTACCTGATGCGTCACAAGTTTGAAGCTTTTGAAAAATTCCAAGAGTTCAAGGCTGAGGCGAAAAGCATCTTGGTGTTCAAATTAAGACTCTTCTGTCTCACCGAGGGTGAATACCTGATCTGGAGAGTTCAGGTCTTACCTGACCAAAAGGGGATAGTTTCACAATTATCTTCTCCAGGGACACCCCAGAAATGGAGTTGCTGAAAGGAGAAATAGAACCCTTTTAGAAATGGCAAGATCTATGCTTAGTTATTCATCTCTTTCTGATTCATTATGGGGATATGCCTTAGAAACTGCTATGTACCTATTGAACTTAGCTCCGTCAAGTCGGTTTCAAAGACACCAATAGAATTATGGAAAGGGTGTAAGCCCACCTTGAACCATATTTGGGTTTGGGGTGCTCCGGCACATGTCTTACAACCGAAGCCAAATAAGATGGACTCGTACAAAAGTATGCATATTTATAGGCTATCCTAAAGGAACCAGAGGTTGGTTGTTTTATAGTCCGAAGGAAAAGAAGGTCATAGTGAGCACACATGCAACTTTCTTAGAGGAGGACTATATGGCAAATTATAAGCCTAGGAGTAAGGTTATTCTTGATGAGCTAGTCTTAGATTAAGTTTCACCTCAACCTGTGCGGTTCCAGCTTTTGTCCTGGTTGTTCAAAGAGGGAAAATATACCTGATGTTGAACACACACAGGAACCAAATAGAACCAGAAGTTCAGCATGATGATCAACAAGTGGAACCTATAGAGATGCAGTTACCGCTGTGGAAGAACAACAAAATCATGAATTGGTTAATCCTCTTAATGAGGGTCCTCATCTAGAATTGGATCCCCCTGTAAATGCACAACAACAAGTGCGGCAAACTCGTAGTGGGAGAGTGATTCGTAAACCCGCAAGATTTCTCTTGTTGGGTGAATCGTCTCAGGATGTCATCATTGAAGAAGATGATGATCCCACGAGTTATGACGAGGCACTAGGGGATGTTGATGCTCAGGAATGGCTTGAGGCTATGAATCGTGAAATGGATTCTTTGTATTCCAACTCAGTTGGTCTCTTGTAGATGCACCAAAGGGGTAAGACCCATTGGGTGTAAGTGGATCTACAAGAGAAAGAGAGATTGGACGGGAAGGTTGAAACCTTCAAAGCTAGATTGGTGGCGAAATGGTACACCCAAATAGAAGGTGTGGATTATGAAGAAACCTTTTCGCGGTTGCCATGCTCAAGTCCATCCGGATTCTCTTAGCTTCAGGAATCTTGATTATGAGATTTGGCAAATGGATGTCAAAACTGCTTCTAAATGGAAATTTGGAAGAGGATATCTATATGCAGCAACCAAAAGGGTTCATAGCCAAAGGGCAAGAAAACATGGTATGCAAGTTGCAAAGGTCCATTTATGGACTTAAGCAAGCGTCCAGATCATGGAACATCAGGTTTGATCAAGCCATTAAGTCTTATGGTTTTGAGAAAAGTCCTAATGAGCCGTGTGTGTATAAAAGGATCCAAGGAAACACAATATCTTTTCTGTACTTTATGTGGATGATATACCCCTTATCAAAATGATACAGAGGTATTATTAGGCATAAAGACCTGGCTAAGCAAGCATTTTGATATGAAGGACCTGGGGAAGCCAATTATATTCTTGGTATTAAGCTCTTGAGCGGAAGAATAGGGTATTGGCATTATCTCAGGCTAATTACATCAACAAAATACTTGCCAGGTTCAGCATGGAGAATTCCAAGAAGGGAATTATACCCTTTAGGCATGGGATTCATCTCTCTAAGGAGCATTCTCCTAAAACACTTGAGTAGAGAGAACGCATGAGTAGGATACCTTACGCTTCAAGGTAGCCTTATGTATGCTATGCTTTGCACCGACCAGATATCTGCTATGCAATGGGAGTAGTAAGTCGGTACCAATCTAATCCTGGAGAGGAACACTGGATAGCGGTTAAACATATACTCAAGTACCTTAGGAGAACGAGAGATTATATGTTGGTCTATTCTAGTGGGAGTCTTGAAACCATTGGTTATACAGACTCAGATTTCCAAGGAGACATTGACTCAAGAAAATCCACCTGGGTATGTGTTTACTCTTAATGGAGGGGCCATTTGTTGGAGGAGTGTCAAACAATCATGCGTGGCTGACTCTACCATAGAGGCTTAGTATGTAGCGCTTCTAAGGCTGCAAAGGAAGCCGCATGGTTAAAGAAGTTCCTAACAGATCTTCAAGTGATACCAGGTGTTAGTCGTCCCATCACACTTCCTGTGACAACAATGGGGCAGGAGCAGTCCAAGGAACCAAGGTGTCACAAAAGACAAAAGCACATAGAGAGGAAGTACCACTTGATCCGAGATATAATTGAAAGAGGAGATACAGTGGTAGTCAAGATAGCATTAGACGAGAACCTTGCTGACCCTTACTAAGAGTTTGCTTAACGTGTGTTCGAGAGGCATGTTACATCTATGGGTCTTAGGAGGATTCCAGATTTGCTATAGCTTTAGGAAGTTGTTATTTCACTTTGTTATTTTGTGCCTTTTGAGCAAGACATTATGACATTGTAATTTTTCTGAATGTTATAAATGAGGTATTATTCATTTATTCCGCACACTATTTACAAACACTAAGGTCCGGATCAATTGTGGAGTATATGATCATATGGATATGTTCATGGAGGACATGGTCATAGGTTCTCACAATTGATGAATAGGTTCACGCTATTAAATAAAGTTGGGCATTTTTTTTAGGCTGCAATATTTATGAAATGATTTTGTCCGAATCATTTTAAATATTGGTGTAAGTTAATACTTACATTGAATGGATCAAGGAGAGATTTGATTAAGGTTGTTCTTTCTGTCATAAGGAATCAAATCTTCAGAATAACTATAGTTATGTAGTTGCTCTTAATCCTGAGTTTATTTTAAATAGGTAGTCGAATAGTTTTCATTCTTTGATTTACCAACGGGTGAGGTTCGATCTATTGATGGCCAATAACTCGGTATTTTGGGATTGAAACTATTTGGTTATTGGTGTTTATGAGATAAACAACATGGAATTTATAGGAAATGTCCCCTTGATATGTTTCGGTACTTGGATATTGAAGACATGGCCAGTGCATGTAATCCATTAGAGAAACTATCACAGTCAAAGAAATAAATAATTGATTGGGTAACAGAAAACTAGTCAATCAATTATAGACATTCTATAAAGGGCGATGCATATTCATGTTATAAGTGTCATTATTCTTGGAGTTCACGTTCGGGCTTTTAGTGGAGTAGCATGAATTAGATAATCTTCTGTAGATTATCAGGAGCCTTGATAGATGACAAATGGTAGATCCCCAGGCTAGCTTGAGACAAGGGATGGGGTATATTATCAGATGATGATGGCTTATGGGATACATGGTCTTGGGTTTATGAACTCAAGTTTGTATCTTAAAGAGCAAGTGGGAGATTGTTGGGTTATATGCTCTTTAGTCACTTAAGTCCAATAAGACTTAATGAGACTAAAGCCCAAGGACAATATGACCCATGTGGCTTAGGGTTAGGTCTTGGACTTCACAGCATATATAAACTAATCTTTTCACCCTTGTGCTTCTCTAAGTGTTTTTCATAGAAATAGACACCCTAGATGTAGACGTTCATCATCTGAACGGTTGCCCACACAGCCACCCCATTTTCCTCGAGAGATAGTCTGGAAGATCTATCAGAGAGCGGATTACTACTGATCGTGAAGCTTTCGGTTCAATGCGTCCTTCCAGGTAATCAAAACAATGAAGGTTCTATTTTTCCTACGTCGTGTCCTCGATGCGCTTCCGTGTTTCTGTTGATAAACCTACAGTTGTGCTAGCCCAATAGTGCGTTGATTGGATTTTACTTTTGTAGTCACATGTGCCTGCAATTTGGTAACCCACATTCATGAATAAAAAAAAAGACACAAAAAAGAATAGGAAGATAGATTTGTTCAAATATGACACCCCATCTATTCTTTAAAAAAAAAAAAGAAGTGGAGAACAAATAAATAAAATAGAAAATAAAAACTAGTGATAGAAAATAAATTTTATAAATGTATCTTTAACTTGATATTTTTTTTATTAAACTAATTTTTAAAATTTAAATTCTAATTTCATATAATCAAATCAATAGCAAGCCTAAAACAAAATTAAATTATTTGTTTAGTTGAGTCGATTATAAGAATAACGTTGATATATTAAAAAGAAAAAGAGTAAATTGCTGAATTGATCCTTGATAAAAATAGCACAAATAAGGGAAAAAGTACATTTGTGATTTCTCACAATTAAAAACGTCAGATAAATTAATTATTCTTTAGGATTTTAATGAATTTATTTATTCTATTTATATTTTTACTAGAGAATATTTGAACGATTTTATAAACAATTAAATATCAATTTATCCTATAAATTCTTTAAAAATATTGAAGATGGACTAATTTATCCTACATTTCTCATTACTTTTCAATTACAAATCACACATATCATTTTTATACAACAACTCAACTAATTTTATTTTATTTTTAGTTAGTATAAATTTGAGGATGTAGAATTTAGGATTTGAGTTTTAAGGATTATTTTAATCTAAGAGGCATGTTAAAGTTTAAGTTATGTTTATAAAATTCATTCTCTTGTTAGTTTTTATTTTCTTTATTAATTTGTTCTTTATTTGTTTTTTTTCCATTTCTCTTAGTATAGAATGGAGTGTGATGTCAAATTTTGAGAAGAATTGTATGAAGTGTCATTTGAGCAAATCTCAATTATAGTATTTCTTGTTTACCCTTAATATTATTTTAGTGTTATCCCATTTAAAATATTTTAAGTTCATGACGTGAAAGCAATTTTTTGGAAATCTTTAGGTGTGGTTTTCTAGGTTGGAGGTATAGTGTGTGTTTGAATTAGAGTTTGCAAATAGTACTTGGTGTCAACTTGATTCTACAAAATTGATTTTGCTTAAAAGTGAGTTAATTGTAACTTAATTTAAGATTGAAAACTTTTATGTCAAAATTGATTATGATAGTATGAATATTATTTGGATGATATTAGTTAAAATTGCTTTCGGATGTATTGCTTAAAAGGATATGAGTTTTATATAATATTTTAATATTATAGTTTTATTTTTATTTTTATTTTTAATATATTTGAATAAATATAAAGCCCCAACCAAGTAAGGTGTATTATACAATCAAAAGTTGAACAAATTTAAACAAATAAAGAAAAGTCCAAGAATGAAACAAAATATATATATATTTCCCGCTACCCTTGAACATATGCTAACGTTAACGAGCGCCATAGCCACAAATTATTGCTGTGAGTGAAGGTAGGTTTGGGCATGAAATCCCATTCACATTGATTCAAAAGAAAATCATCCAAACAAAAAAACTCACGTTCAAGGCAAACCACCATGCGTTGGAAGAACTAAACGCCAAAACAAATGCACCCGCCGTGCAAGGCTGGCCAGTGGTGACGGTGATTTTTGAGGAGAAAGAAGATCAGGATAAAATGGGTAATGCAACTTTAATAAATATTATTTTCTCCTTTTCAAAATATCTGTTTCAATAAAGTAGAAATTTTTTGTTTTAATAGTACCCTTGAAGAGTTAATGGCCGTTAGTGTAACCTTCCATTTCCAACCATTTGATATGCTCTACGATTAATCACAACTAGGATATATTAGTTCATACACTATAATTTTACATAGGAGTCCTCTATTACCATATTATTTATTACATTTCTTAATATAGTGTTTGTTTAAATTTGACAGATATTTTGTAAAGGAATGAGTAAAAAGGTAGATTACACTTATCTCATACACAATCACTCTAATTGTCTAACATATACTAACCTCTCCTATTTTACCCATCTTTAAGATGGATTACCAAAAATACCTTCTTCCTCACCCCACCCTCACTCTCTAGCCATGGATGTGAGATCCTGGAATTCTTCCAGCAAATAAGCTGCCTATCCATGACAGTCTAATTTCCACTGGCAGTAACATAAATATGTAGGAGCTCATTGTGAAGGTATTGGAATGCATAATGGAGGTTTTGTCCAATAAATACCAAATATGCAACAAATCCTCCGCAATGTGCTATCAAAATTAAAAGCTCCGTCACATACCGACCGGAGGTTTCATAGCTCCTATAAGCTGTCATATAACCTATGTCTCCATATGTTCTTGCTTCAGCTAATGGTTCTTCTAATGCCTATTTCTCTATGCACCACCCAAGGAATTCCTCTCCCCTCCTCCCAATCCAAATCCACAAGCCTAGGCATTGAGTTAATTCAAAATTGAATATTTTCCAAGAAAGATATTGAAATTGTAGGACAGTGCAGATTGAACAATTAGAGGAGTTATATTGAATATTGACAATCCTTAGGAAAAATAAATGTAGTTTTCCTATATTAAAGTACAAGTGTGTAACCCGTGCATTGTACGAGTGATAATAAAAAATAGTATTTTAACTATTAAGAAAATAAATAATAATTTATTTATTTAAATATATCTTATAGAAAATTGAATATATAAATTTATTTTAAAAATAAGTTAATAATTAAATAATTAAACAAATGGAAAAAAATATATAAATGTGTCATTCTATTTTATATCTTATTTTAAATATTATGTTTATAAGGCTAAAAAAATCTTGATAGATGACCTATAACTAATAATGAAGAGCTTATTTTATGAATATTTTACATATTTCGAAAGTTGAAATTGTTAAAAAATGAAAGAAAATAGGTGGATAATTTAACTATATCATAAGCATTTATAGAAATAACAATGGTTATCCTTAGAAGGGGACATGTCTCACGTCTCCATCCGATTTGAAATTTTGCTTCCATCCCCATTATCATTCTTATCACGAGTGCACATTCCTCATTCATTGGGGATTTCAATCCCTATAGCTATTCATGGTTTATTAACAAATTTTAGAAAGAGAAAGAATAAAAAAAATTTGAAATTCAAAACACAAATATCATAGGAACAAATACTATTAATACAACATAATTCAAATTAAAATTAAAAATGCATACATAATGCAAATCTAACAAAGATAATTAAAAAAATAAGGGTGTGTTATCATCGTCCTTACTCTATATAACAAATAGGAACTTCTCCCTGTTAGCCGTTCCAAGAAAACAAAATTCGTCCTCATTTTTATCCTATTATTACGGGTAATCCCTGTGTGTATCCACTTTCATTAGTTTTTTTTTTTGTCATCCCTAATCATTTACAACTTTGTAGTAAATTAAAGTATTTAATTTATAAAAATATAAAATATATTTTTGAATTAATAAAAAATTAATGAATATATTTAATTTATGTGATTTCAATTACACATCCTTTCCTTATACATCCTTTTAGTAAATTAAAATATCAATTTTAAAATATACATTATAATTAATATGTTATCATTAGTAAAAAATTATTTATAATCCTAATTTATGTCATCTCAATTATTGAAGTAGTATATTAATTACATAATTATTTTCAATTAAAAAATTATTGTAATTATTTAATTTTTAAAAAAATTAATAAATAATTAGTATCATTATCAAAGAAATATAAATTGTGGAATTGATTTTTTAAAATATTTTAATTTTAAAAAATTGAAGTTTTTTTTTCAAAAAAATAATATGAAACAATTGTGGAATTGATAAATTGAAATGTTTAAGTTTCAAAAAATTAAATATGGCATAGTGAAATATATATATATATATATATGATTTTCAAAAGCTCTAGATTTGATGTTAGAAACTTTTCTCCCAACCCCATTGTTCTCATTTAGAATTTTCCTCTCATCCTCATCCCTATCCCTATCATGGGTCTCTATTCCTCATTTTTTGGAGATTTGAATCCCTACATGTATTCATGGATTTATTAAAAAAGTTTCAAAAAAAAAAATTTAAAATGGTAATGGAAAGGATAATAATACTATTAGTATGTATACATTATTGGTGATATGGATATCAGTATCAATTAAAGGTTATAATATTAGGCTTATAAAAAAAGGCAATAATATTGTTTATTATTAATTTTTGCTATGTTTCTATTTTTTTGGTGTGTGTGTAATATTAGCTTTTATGAATTAGAAAATGATATTTGTCACTTAAATAGTTAGGTAGGGGTTTGGAAAATAAAATCAGCAATCTATCAATAATTATATTTTTCTAAATAAAATAATATATTAGTAATGATTATACCCTAAAAAAGCACACACAAATAAATATGGATTGTATATAGTTACAAAAATAATATTTTAAATTTTATCAATTAATTAAAAGTTTTAGCGTGAGAAAAAAAGGGAACAATAAATGCATATATTGGAAGAAAAATCAATTAATAGCTATACATATATCAATATATTCGATTCACATCAAAATAAAAAAAAATAATTAACAATTAATTTGTACAACGTTAATACACAATGAAAATTTTAAATAAAAAATATAATTTTGTTCCAAAATATTATTCATTCTCCATAATTAGTGTTTGTAAATGTAATTGAAATTATAATTCAATGGCTATATATATATTGAATTCGAAATCTTTAAGCCTTACAAAATAATGAAGAAAAAATAAATTGAAGAAGGTGGACAAGCATAAATAAATTCCAATGGAAATTAGCTGATGAATTTTGTCTAATATTGCAATTGGAATCATTCAGCTAGCTTGGTTGTGCATTGGCTAACAGAAAAGTGTTGCTCTTGCCACAACAACTATTCCCTCTCATATAAATATTTTGTCAAACAAATGAGCAAAATAAAATCAAAAGTAAAAATAGAAGTAAAACCAAACACTATATTCAATTATTCTTTGTCCTTAATCTTTACTATCTTAAGTTTAGTAAAATGACCAGTTGAGATAGTCTATTAATAGCATCTTCTTTACTTAATTGTGGCTTCAAATTCTGAAATGAAAAAATTATAAAATTATTAATACTCGTTTATACAACAATAAAATTAATCTCAAATTCAATAAAATGTTTGTTAAATTATTTATGAAAAATAGAATTATCTTTGCCACAAAGGATTGCACAATATGCGTTAAGCCTAAGTCTAATGATTGTCTCCTACACAAAACATAGAAAAAAGACCATTAAGATATATACACAAAGTAAAAGATTAAATAAACATAGAAAAATCTCTATACAAAACAAAAAAAATCACAAAGAAGAAAGGTAGAAATAAATTGGATATAAACAACGAAAATGAAAAGGATAAATAAATTGGTTTATTTTAAGAGAACTTAAAAAAAAATCAAATTCTTATTTCATTGAGGAAACATTTAAATGTATAAAATATATATACAAATTAAAAATACTAAACAAACATAAAAAAAATGTTGTACAAAAAAAAATCTCACAAAGAAGAAAAGAGCTTCAAAGAAGAATGATGAAATATTTAAATTTTCTAACCTATAAATTCTTATTCTTTAATATAAACCACAAAAAAGAAAATTAAAAGATGAAGTAAATTAATATTTTTTAAAAAACTAATAGATAATGAACGAAGAAAAATGAAAAATATGAAAATATGAAAGGAAGAATAGAAGAGAAAAGAAAGTTGTGGAATAGTAGAGGAGAAATGAAATAAAGTGTTAGTATTTCACACTTAAGCTTTAGGCAATAGAGATCTCAACAACTGATATTGGATTAAGAAAAGTTAAGGATTTTTATTTAGATTAGTATAATTAATCATCTTTTGTAGCAATGAATATGTTCCAGATTCTATGAGTAATTTAAGGGGTTTATATTTCGATTATAGCGTATTTCTTGGTAGCAATAGTTTTTGTTTCTATTTTTGTTTTTGCACTAATCTGATTAGATTCTTGTTTGTTGTAGAATAGAAATTAAGTAGTCTATTGAATCCAAATTTCATAACATCAAGGTGAATTCAAAATTTAAAATTTTATAATTAATATGAAAAAACACATGTTTAATTAAAAAATAAAAAAATATTATATAGAAAATAAAAAAAAATATGTATCACATGAATATCTAGTTTTAATGTTAAATAATTTAGATTGACATTTTGATTAGTTATATTATTTACATTAAGAATTTTAATGATTTGAAATCTAATATTTAATGTGAAATATTTATGTTGTATTAATGAAAGAGAAATGAAAGTAATTTTTATAACAAAATAATTAATAATTAATGTTATAAGAATCAAGAGTTATAAATTGCTCTATAAGCGACACCTATAAAGCTTTCCTAAAATGAATTTAGAATATTAGTATTATAGATAAATAATAGTTGTAACCAAAAAACAAAAAGATAAATAATAGTTACTATAAAATTAATTTTTTATAATAAATAATTTTAATCTCAACCATTGAATGAAATTTATATGATTAAGATTCAACCACCAAGTTGATCACTATATCATTGAGGACCATCACAGATTCCGCCTACAAGCTAAATCCTAAAAATATCTCGACCTCTTAGCCTACCAACCCAATCGAATCCGGTTGAGTTGAATTGAAACTCAGATTCATAGGTTGACCCAACCCGATGCACAAAGGGCTATATCCGACAAAACATTTGGCAGTAGCACCGGTAAGATTCAACGATAACGTAAGTATCAAAAATACAAAACGAAGACATTCTTCCACAAAAGCACTTAAATACACCAAAACCAAGATCTTTTCAACTTATATTCCAAACTGTACAAAAATAACATCCTAGACCAGCCAGCGAGATAGTCAAATCGCTATACTCACAACTCACAAACTAAATGCGAAAGAAAAAAAAAATTCAAGACATGTTACATCTCAGGCGATGGCAGGCACCACATTTCTTCAGCAGACACATCTGATCTAATGTTGTATGCAACCAAATCCAACACTGAATATGATAATTTAAATTAAAAAATGTTCAAAGAATTATAGCTCAACCATACGGAATAATTAATCCCAAGAAGTGATGCTTCTTAGTAAAGCTTTATTCTGGTGTTAATAGGGCTTCTACAGATGGGGCACGACTGAAGATCTTGTCCACATTCACAACATGTCTGTCATGTAAAGATAAAAAGAAGATGTCATGTTTGCTCTCCTTAGCTAATCAGAGGTTAGAATAATTTGGGAAGAAATTGGAAATTGTATTTTTACCTGATGGCCACATCCGAAGGCCATGTCTTTTGAATTGCTCAGACATATGGGGCAAAGCTGCACAAGCAATTTAATTTGTTAAAGGTACATTGCCTCAAACTTAAGATAAATGCAAAACATGAACCAGTTGAAGTTCAGCCACTACACCCTACATGTGACTGATGGAACAAAACTGATCAGGTAACTGATGGCTTGTCCCATTAGAACATGTAGAAGCATTTTTTTTGGTAGAACATGTAGATGCTTTTTACACGAGTAATCTAATTTCTCAATTAAGGCACGTGAAGATAATGCCAAATAAAAACCCCATTGTAACAAGATAAGAACAAAGAAACACTACTGAATTCATATTTGCCCCCAAAAGACAAGATCATTGAATATGGCACAGATATTACTAGAAGCACTTTGTAGGCTTTACCTGACTGTCATAAGTGGAACTTGGGGCAGGAGGAGCTGTGCCAACTGAACTGCTGTCATTATAAGACGGGACACTTGGCTCAAAACTAACAGCATGAGAAGGTTTTGATATGCCAAAAGATGCCGAACCAAAAGGTTTTGAAGTGCCAAAAGATGCTGAACCATAAGGTTTTGAAGAAGATGCCGAACCATATGTGGGTGTTGGTAGGGCAACTCTCTGGGGAGCATTGGCATTTTGACTACTACTCAAGGGTCACAAGCACCAAAAATAAAAAAATAATTCAAAAAAATGAACCCAACAAATTTAAGAAAAGCCAATAGAAATAGTATGGAACCAAAAACCTACCCTAATAGATTAAGTTCTATTGCTGCCTTATACTGAGAGGGAATTTCCATCAATGCTGCAAGAGCAAATGCTGCTTCTTTTGTTGAAGGAGGAATGTTCTTTGACATAATCTCTGTGAAATTTACAAACTAAAGAAGCACAAAGTGGAAGCCACAATAATTCATTGGATCAATTTCCACTAGTAAGAACACTTTAACAAGTATTAAACTATTAATCAATATTTTGTATGCTCCTCCCTACAAACCTGAAAATTATCAAAGGTCCAAGATGGGATATTGTCATCAAACTCCTTCATCATATCCCAAGGTCCATCTCCAACACCAACCAATATGATTGACAGAGGAAATTTACTGTGACAAAGTAGGAAAATAAGCCAAGGTATTTGAACAAATAAATTATTCTCAATCAAAACCAACAGCACAATCACCTGGCCTCAACAATAGCATGAACAGTCTTCTGCTCCTGTGGACTAAGCCTCCCCTGTTCAGTGTCAACACTTCTTGTCACCTGCAGCAAAAATCATAGCAGGTGAGGTTGTAGCAATAGCAGAGTACATAGTAATTGAAACTCAGACACTCCTTAACATTGCAATATTGCATTATAGCAAGTAGCAATTGTTACCAGGCATGAAATTACAGGATAGGTCTACATACTTGGAATAAAATATATGTTTTGAAAGCAAACAAAGTCATTTTCTTTTTCATAGACACAACACAATTGACTCTGTTTTCCTTCCTTTGCCATAACTCAATCCAGCACTTCTTAAAAGTAATCAGGCTCTCCTTATCAAAGCTCTGAATACTCTTGAATGGAATGATAAATTTTAGGTCACCAATCAAAAAATGCTAGATATGGTTAACAGATATGTTTATATAACTTGAGTTTTAAGCCACTGGCTAAGCTGTGGATGTTCAATAAGACAAAATTAGCTCAAACACACTGTCCACCTCTGGGGCAAATTGATGCCATTTAGTATTCCAGAAGCAATGCTAGTTTCACGTGCTTTATGCAAATTAAGAGCATTGATGCATTAATAAGGGAAAACAAGTAAAGCAAATTCAGGAAACCTTGATTCTGAAATAATTCAGTCTTGCAAACTGAGTTAATTACAAGGCTAAATCTAGAAAAGTGAAAACCAATAGCATCAATATTTTTTTAATGAAAGGAAAAATGGAAAGCCAGTCACATAGATCAGAAAACCATCCTCTAATTGCTTATTCAAAGACAGATCTATATACACAGGATTTAGGTTAGAATACCTGGCCATCTGCAATTATAACCAACACATGGTACTGGCCTCTGCTCTGCTCAACAATCGTCATGGCCATTTCAATTATTGGTGCAAATGAAGTAGGACCTGACACCACCATCAGTTCAATTAGCTCAGTATTTCAATACCTATGACAGAAATAATTAAAATACCCAACAGAATAACAAGACAAGTAGCAGAAATATAACCTGCAAGTCGAAGATGAGGAACAATTTCCCTATACCGACTCAACACTTCTTCAAAGCCATTGCAAAATCTGTCATCTGGATAGAAGCTGAAGACATCTTGATCATGTGTTGATGCTACCATGATAACATAATAACACCTATTACAATCTTTAAACTTCAAACAAAAATCCTTCTAACATATAAGTTGTTTGAACTTTGAGAGAGATACCATCTCCAAATCCAAAGCAAGGAATCAAGTTATCCTCATCGAATGCAGCCAAGGTTTTCCCAATAATAGATATTGCTTGTTCATAGGGATTTGGAACGTTTCCAATGTGATGCAAGCTTTTTCTGTTGAACGAATTCCTCCCTGAAAGCAACATCAAGTTCATCATATTTTCAGTAAAACACACTCATAACATCCAACTCTAGCTCAAAAGTATAAATGTATATAAGGCCTAACCTGTCCACTCATTGCTCTTTGTAAAATCAATACCAACAATAAGATTGAAGACTCGAGGCCTGCACGTGCAAGAGCCTCAGTCACCTGTAATGAAATATAAGTATGGGCATATGGCAAATGCTAGAATGTTGAGAATTAAAATAATGACACAGCATGAACAACTTTCTTGAAATATACAGAAGAAAAAGAAGCATCATCAATGAGAAAAGGAAATTCTAAACTGCAAGGCAATACTGTCATCAGCTAAGTTATGCCTGATAACATGAAAATGAATGTGCTCATAAGCTGTCAAATCTGTAGCTCTAAGTTCATCAGGAAAAAATAAATATGCAGAGTCTTTCTTTCTCTCAGTGAATTCAGTTTATTGAAGTTCAGTGGCCACAATTGGAAGCTCGATGAACATAGTGCCATTCACTGATAATTTTATGAGCTAGCACAGGGCAAGCTACTCCAAAATCCACTTGATCTTGAGTTCAAAATTAATTTATTTCTAACAAAGAACAATATCATTCTCCAAATTCAATGTTATAATCAACTGCACAATTTTCATGATATTAGTCTATCTTTTAAACTCATAAATAACAAAAATTGGACGTAAGAAAAGCATTTCAATACCAGACAGGTAAAATTTAAAAACAGTTTGGGGAAATCTCGTGATCAACTAACGACATAAGTGCAGCACTACATTAAAAAATAAAGCATCCCTTACCTCATTGATGGAATTGTAATTATCAGCAATCCTTGAGTACTTCCCCTCTAGCCTTCTCCCATTATCAGGCTGGGCCACTTCACCACTAGTATAAGGTTGTTCATAGCCATAGTTTTGAGTAGTGGTAGGAGGAGGAGGTGGAGGTGCATAATACTGCTGTGTGGGATAAGAAGGTTGTTGTGGCTCATAGGTATAACCCCCTGACCATAACCCGGCCGGGGTTCAGGATATGCATTCCAGGAAGATGCAGAGGAGCTTGAGCGCCCATACGAATTCCGCCTCCAATTATTATCCTCCTTAGAATTGTTGCCCCCCATCAACTCAATTCTCTGAAAAAACCAAAAGAAAATAATACTGCCTAACCACACTTGTCTCCTTATCAAAACAGGGAACACAATGAACAAAACCAATCCGAATCAAATACACAACAATTGAAATGAACTCAAGAACCAATCCCAGATGCTATAAAAAGGGAGATAAAGGTGTCTTCTTTGAGGTTGAAGCTTACAATTTCCAACCAAATTCTCTATTTATATTTTATATACACGCGACCAATTCATACAAATTCCACCGCCTCAAAAAGAAACACATCCTTCCTAAGTAACTTGAAAACGAAAACTATAAATACTATAGCCGACATATGTCTTCAAATACAATCAACACACGGCAACTCCGTTTTTTAGGTCCAAAGCCAAAACTGGACAAAGTATAGTTCAGTGGGTAAAGGGAGAAAAATAAAATAAAATAAAATAAAATTACCAAGAATAGAGATTCGTCAGTTTCCAAACCTTCTAATAAGCCTTATTAATTAACAGCTAATACTCTTCTCAGATTCAAAGTCCAAATTTGATTGCAAAATCGACCCCTAATTTATGAATATGGAAAAGAAAATTAAATGCAAATTCGATAAAATCAGGAAAATACCAACCAAAAACAAACTCCATTTAACATAACTTCTATTTATGTGTGCTCTAAAATGAACATGCTCAGATGCGGGGACCAATATGGGCTGCAAAATCTTGCCCTATATGACGAATACCGATGAAATCTTGATTCAATTCGTGAAAAATCATGAATGCAACAAGCCAAAAACAAAGAACAAGAAACGGCATTGCATTGTAGGAGATCGAAACAGTGTTGGCTGTTTTTCATTCACTGATAAACCCAAGTAAAAAAGATCGCGTTTCTTGTCGAGAAGAAGAAGAAGAAGCGAAAAAGGTGAAGTTTTTTGAGTCAACGAGTTCTTTCTGAGATGCGAATCAGTAAAAGTTGAAGATACCTGGATCTGGGTAACGGTGACGGCGATGGAACATAATAGCGTTTGGAATATTCCGGAATCGCGGTTGAAGAGCTAAAAGGCTATGCAGAAAGATAGGATCTTTCAACTCGAAAATATAGATTCTTCTTCAAAACGCAACAAAAGAAAAAAAAGGGAGCACCAGATGCAAAGCAGAGGAACTGTTCTATGTTTTTTTTTCTTCTGTTTCATCAATTTTGAATTCTTTTTGTCCTCTAGTGGTGAAGACGAGGAAGAAGAGGGAACCACATGGAGGATGGGTTTTTTTATCTTTCTAAATTGAATAGGGAGCGTGGAATAACAATAAAATAGTAATAATAGAAGATAGCAGATAAGCAGCGTTTGGAGAAGGAAATTAATAAATTGGGATTAAAAAGAGTGATATCGCATTCACAATAGGTACAAATATCATTTTCTATTAAAATAAAATGCTTGCAGATTTGGCTTGTGTCACTTTGGGGAGGTTGAGGGGATATGCTTGAAGCATGATGAGTGGACAGCAAAATGATGACGACGGCCACGAGTTGTAGCTGTTGCTTCATAGGATTCAGCGAGAAAGTGGTGGAGATAGGTAAAATATATAAGAACCCGAGGGACAAGATAAATTAATGAGTAAAATATGTTAGCTCCTTTAAGTCATACAACCCTTTTGATACGCTGAATATGATAAAGATTAATAGTATATGATATGATAAGATAAAATTTAATAATATAAAATTTAAGAAGCTTTTAATATTATATAGTATTTGGTGTAATATTGTATAAGATATTATATTTTATATTTTATAATAATATTATTTATTTATAAATAATTCTAATATTTTAATTAAATATTAAATAAAATAAAATTTTTATTAATGATTTAAATATAATTTTTAAATATCATATTTATGTAAATATTTATTAATTTAATTTAATTTATTTTAAATATTATTATTTATTTCAATATTTTATAATTATTTATTATTTCAATAAATTATATAAGTATTAAATAACTCTTTTATATATTTTTAATTATAATTATTTAAATTTTAATTTGAAAATAAATATTAACTCAAAATATTTTTATTATTGATCCTTAATTTTATATATTACATATTATTTATTATTTATTTTAAATATTTATTTCTATTTAATATTTTATTTTATTTAATATTTATTAATTATAATTTCTTTTTTTATTTTTATTGTATATAGCTAGATTGATATCATATATTATTAATTAATAATATTTATTTATTATGAAATAATTTTATTTATAAATTTTTATTTATTATTATTTATTTAAGAATTATTTTATTTTAATAAAATATTAAAAAATAAAAATAACCTTATACGTTAAAAGCTAATCAAGCCTAATACAATAATACTATATTAAGTTATACAACATTTTACGTATAAATTAAGAAATGATACTCTACTTTGTTAATTTGAAAATTTTATAGTCCAATCAAATTTACTAAAAAAGTGTTTGGTGTTTGATGGTTTGATTTTTTTATAAATTTTATATTAAATTATAAAAATAATTAAAAAACAAATAAAAAGTTTAATTTTTATGAATTGACAATATAAAATAAAATATGAGATTAATTGATATGTTATGACGATGTAAACCTATTTATATTGTGGACCAATTATCACTTGACATGTCACTATAATTTTAATAAGAGTAAACACCCAAATTGATCCTGATAATTTGTTTGATGGACAAATTAATCAATTGTAAACACCAAATTCCACAATTGTAAAAATAGGACACTATATGTCTCTTAAGCTTGTCAAGGCTAAAGGAGGCAAAGATGAAAAAATGGTTTGGTTAAAAGAAGGTGGAGCTCATTTGAGAGGAAATATATCTCGATTAGGAGGAGACGAAACTTGTTTGAGGAGGATGAGCTAAACTGAAGGTGGTGAACTCTGTTACATGTCTCTCAGTTTGGCCACCTGTAGGAGCTCTGCCTAGTTCTCACTAGCTTTATTTCTCTCAGATAAGTTCTACATTTTCTTAGGACTATTTTTCATTTTATTTTTAAAAAAGGGGCCTAAGGGATATGTAGTGTCCTATTTTTAATTGTGAGGAATTTGGTGTTTATAATTGTTAGGATCAATTTATCCATCAAAGAAATTGTTAGGACTAATTTGAGTGTTAACTATTTTAATAATACGCACTTCTTCTAGTTTTCTCACCAATTAACTAATGTGTCAAGTTTTAATTGATTGACAATAAAATGGATTTATACTTATACTAATTAATCTCATGAAATGTTTCTCGATGACTTTTCACCTAATTTGTCCCCTGTTGCGAAGTAATTTGAATGAGAGGAGGGTCGACGAGTCAAGTGCTCATCAAGGTGGGGCCTCCTGTGAATCTCAGAAGGGATGCATCATAAGCTTCTTTTTCTGTTTCCTTTTCTTTTTTTGTTGATATTGTATATGTACTTCATGGGTTCTTATACTAGAACCCTTAATTAAAAACTTCTAAATGTGTGTCTTGAATCTTTAATTTTTTTCCCTTTTCATGTATTTAGACTTCGATTTAGGGTACCCTTACTCCAAGTTTTCCTTTGATTTGTTGGCAACACTTAGAGCAATTTTTGTCTAAGATTTTATTGTTGTTTATACTCGGTCCTTGAGGCATTGGCTTCCGAGTTTTAGTCCATTTATGCTCGACTCTTAGAGCACTTGTCTAAGCGAGTTGCTCAGCTAGATTGTAGATCCGGAAGGAGCATTTACTCAGTCTCCAAGCTTAAGAACTTAGGAGGAGTTACACTTAGCCTTTAGGTTCTAGGCTTAAGAGGACTTGATGTGATAAGTTACATGGCCTCTTAGATTTTGGGTCTTAGAGGGAGCAAGTTTAATGGCAATATAAACTAAAAGGCAAGTAAATGCATTATAAAGCGATAGATAATAATGAGCAATATACCAACTAACGCGTACTAACAATGAGCAACATAATCGTAAAATGTACCAACTTTATTCTTGAGCAAATTACACTGTGTTTGATTCAAATTAAATAGGATAAGATTTTTTTTCAATTGATTAACTTAATCAAACATATAAGAAATCTCAAAATATGTGATGATTTGTACTAAAGGGAGAGATTAACTCTTTAGCCCATAGATCCCTCAAGTCACTATAGATGGGCCTTAAGCAAGATCAAATATTGAGAAGTAGAGAAAATGGAAGAAAATTAACTAATTAATCGAAAAGGAAATTAGAAGAGAAATAAAAGCTAAGACAAAAGTTGGAAAAATAACTAAGACAAATGCTAATGTTTTCAAACTTGGATCGTATGTCTTTCTACACAAGTTCATAAGTATTTATAGCCTCTTGGCCACACCAACTACATGGTCATGGTCATTTCTAGTTTTTTAGCAACCACTACCCATGATCATGGTTCAATATTAAGCTTCCATACACGGTTTGCTCCTTCGCCTTGGGCTTATTGAATTTTTCTTCCTTCTCAGGCCAACATAGCTTATCTTCATTAGCCTAAACCATATTGTCGTCGTAGCTTCTTTCAATTTGGGTCTTCAACTTGGTTCTTCTATATTTGTCCAGGTGACATTCACCTCCCTTAAATCCATTGATCATTGTGTGATAGAGGAAAAGGGTAGTGTAATTTTAGGGGAAGTCGATGTAAGATTTTTTACAAATTTAGGGGTCTCTTAAATAAATTTTAAAAATATAGGAAATTTAGAGTGAATTTTACCAAACTTTAGGGGCCAATGCAATTTGCCCTTTATTCTTTGTGCCTCACTAAAAATTTCATCAATATAACTCATTGGGAAAAACCTAAGGTAGGAAAATAGTGCACAGGATGCAAGCACATGGGATATTTATAATATGTACATGGAAAACAGAAAATAATTGTAAACAAAAAATTTTCTAAGATTTACCACGTTGCCTTCCATGATTGTGAGAACTTGGTAGGGGCTTTCCTATGTGGTGGCGAGTTTTCCTTGTCCTAAGGCCTTTTGATCGATTTTGGACGTTGGAGGACAAGGTCCGGCTCTCTAAATTGTTTTGGCAGTCCTCAAAGTTGTATCCTTGTTATCATTTGTTTGAGAATGGCTTCTCGGAGATGTGCCTCTTCTTGGAGTTCGGGGATTAGATGGACTTCTTCTCAGGGCGAGTGTTGTTGTTGGCGGCTTCCAAGAAAAATATTTTTCAAGGGCTTAGTTCAATGAGCTCGATCGAGATCATAAGTTCGAACTCTGTAAGACATGCAAAAAGGGGTTTCCAAGGTGGTGGATTGGGGGGGTCATCCTATAAGGCTAAAGGACCCCGAACTCATTTGCCCTTACGCCTTTGTCATTGTTAGGTCATTTCTTCAGCTCTGAGTATCACCTTGTTGGTGGTTAAACGGAAGTGTCGCCTACCTCCTCAAATCATAAATTATTTTATGCTAAATTGCACTAAGAAAATGTAGTAAAAGGGCACAAGCTAGATCATCTCTCAAGAAGGCTTCAACATTTAGTTGGGAAATTGGGGGTTTTGAAGAATGAGATTTAAAGCAATTGAAATTAAAAGATAATAGTAATGATAAGAACGGCACTAGTGCAAGGTATTCCTAAGATTGTAAATTAATTATCATTGACCAAATATTAAACCCATTAGTTGCTATTAGTCATAAATTACTAGCAATCCTACTAGTGATCGATCGACCTTTAGACTTTGACTAATGTAAATAACTAATAAATGAGATCTCAATTTATTTAGAAATCATATTGATTTAATGAACTAATTGCTATAGCCTAACCGTCAATCAAAAGGTTAATTCTAATGTTCTCCTTCAAACATAAACTAATAGATCTATCAATTTATACCCAAAGGGTTTCCCTAAATAACGATCACCAATTTAGTTATTCTAATAAATATTATAGCAATCACCACAATAATGATAGGAATAGAAATTCAGAACATTAAGAAAACCAATGCATTTATTATCAAAAAGAGGTCTCAAACATCATTCCAATCCATCTGTAAACCCTTACACTAGTAAAGAAATCTACTCCTCCATCTTTGGAGGATTACAACAATGAAAATAAAAGAGAACCTGAAAATATTAGCAATAATTCTTGCAACAATTTCTAAGACAAAGCACCTTCACTAGTGGAATTCCAAAGAGATAGAAGAATAGAGAGGAAGAAGATGTAGAGAGAAGATGGAGAGAGAGATGTGGAGAGAGAATAATAGCAACCTCAAGTGTCCAGCCAAAACTACGTCAAAAACTAGGGTAAACAATTGTGTCAATCCTTTAAATGCTACTTTCTTAAATAGCCCAAAGTAGGGCCCAAAAATAGATAAGTTATCTAATATCTTATCATCACGCAGCGCTACAAGTGCTAAATGAGCTCTCCAGCGCTCTCTAGAGGCAATTTCCTCCAATTAATCCTGGAAGTCATTTTGCAGAATCCTGTGTGCTTGAGTTTCTACGGCTTTTATTCCATTTTGCTCGAAGCTCCTTCAGAGAGTTCTTAGCCTTGTTCTTGGCACTTTGCACTTGATCCAAAGCTCCTATGCACAAAACTATACTCAAAGAGATAATTAAGCAAAGGGTGTAATTACAAATTATTCCAAAATCACGCAATAGCCAATGATTTTATCAAAAATACACAATGAGGAATAAATCAAAATCTTTATTAATTGCATCAATAATAAGTAAAACTCATGCAAAAAGTTAAGATTTGGTAGCAAGATAAGTGACATAAATGCCCCTTATCAAACTTCCCACACTTAAGCTTTCACATGTCCTCATGTGAACTAAGATCAAACTAAGGCATGGATGAGAAGCAATATACAAGTATCAATTAGATTCCTAATCTAAAAATGCAAGATGCATGAAGATAAATGATAGTACGCCCATCCAATGAGGCATAACGTATGCTTTCACACTAACAATCAAGAGAATTTTAACAAGCATGACATGAACAACAACATAATACACAAGGTAGAATCCACATACATGATGCATGAACCAAGTACAAAAATCCTCCCAAGGTCAGTGTTTGCCACTCATTCATTCAAGTATTTGGGTTATGATGTACACTCAATCAGCTCAAATGAAAATGCATTACCATAAGCTTGCTCCAGGTCTCATTTTCCATTTTGTCATACACACATGCATATTGAATCAAGAGGACATACCTTTGGTTGTAATGAGGTTTGGGTGCAGGTGGGAAAATATATAGACCAATGGGCTAAACCTTAAGTCAAAGGAGAGCAAATGCATACATCAAGAGCACAAGTGCTTAAGGGTATACTCTGTCCAACTTAATCACAATTATAGACCTTTATTTTGCAATGTGGCACAACTTTTAACCAAACTTTTCCAGAATTTTTTTTTCAATCAATTTTGTAATTTTTTTTTATTTTCTTGGTGTGCCACTTGCTGAATTTCCTTTTTTTTTTGCCACTCATGGATATACATTGTCTCTCCTCCACACTTAAATTGGAGCATATTCTCATGCTCTTCCCTACACTTATGCTCAAGCACATAGAAGAATTGTCCAGATGCTTTCTTAAACCTAAAAGGTTAGGAATTTTCATGATTTTTCACTTTTCTGAGGATGTGCTAAAACAAAAGAATGGACAATAAGGCTCAAAGGGGCTAAACAATGGTGACATGCAAAGGGTGGCTATATAGGCAAGTGGCTAAAATAAGAAAAATGCCTCAATCATATTCAAGCATACACATGGAAACATATTTTCAAACAAGACCCTAAGCAAGTTCTAGAATGCAAATTCAAAGAGGAAACACACATGAATAAACAAAGATGACACATGATAGTCCAATGAAGAGGCTCAAAATCTCAAGGTAAACATGCATGTACTTAATCCAAACAACATAATGAATCCACTAAGCATGCAACACAAAATAACGTCAATGTTAAGCAAGTCAATAAGGTGCATGTGGTGTGAGCCTATGTATGTAACCTCTAAGGTGTCAAATGGATGGTGTAAAATGCAAATAAAAATAAATATGGTGCAAGACTCAAAACTAAGATTAAAATAAAAAGGTCCAGAAAAAATAAAAGGGGAAAGGTAAAGAAAAACCTTATGATGCGTTGTCTCCCACCTCCATTTTGCTTTAACATCTCTAGTTAACGTCAGACCCACATGGAGGGTGTGCAGCTTCAACCTACAAATAGGCCATCTGAGCCCCCAAATCCTTGGTGACTTCATAGAAGTGCATAAGTCATACCCATCAATGTCACAGAATCATCCTGGGGTTTTCCAACTTAATTGCACCACCGGTGTGCATACGAGTGACAAGAATAGTCTCTTCCACTTAGACCTTAACTTCCTAGTCATCAGTTTTGGCCATGGCTCATCAGCAAATTCTTTGCCCTTCAGGGCTTCTTTCCCACTATGGGTATTCATGAAGAACTTGGCAAGGCTGATGACTGCTCAAATGGTGTACTTGTATTTGAAAACTTGAAAAATTGTAACACAACAGGCTAATTATATCCCATGGGAGAAAAAGTGAGGAAATGGGGATCTGGATCCTTACAAAATAGATTCCACAAACATCATCAACTCAAGAGTCAATGACATTAATGCCAAATACGGAGTGTTCCTCATGGGGAAATTTCATAGCATCAGATAGAAAAAATTGAACTTTCATATCCCTACACTCCATGAATAATGTGCTAACATGAATATCTATCATGGTTCTAATGGTTTTCAAAAAGGGTCTACCTAAGATCAATATATGCTAGCTAGCATTGGTGTCATTTTCCATCTCATCCACATAAAAATCAATAGGGAATATTAAATTATTTACTTGTACCAACATCTTCCAATACTCCTTCTAGCTTAGTGAAGCTATTGGCAGGATGAATTTGTAAGATGGGCTTTATCTCTCTAAAGTGCAAGGACTGATAGAGTGATTTAGGCATAACATTAATGCTAGCTCCAAGGTTAGCTAGGGCTTGGTGATGTTGCGGTTGGCAAGCTGAATTTGTAAGATGGCCTTTAGCTCTCCAAAGTGCAAGGCTGCAGAGTGATTTAGACATAACATTAATGCTAGCTCCAAGGTCAACTAGGGCTCTGTGATGTGCACGTTTCCAATGGTGCAATGAACATATAATGTGCCCAGGTCCTTGCACTTGATTGGTAGGTTGCTTGGCTTGATAATGGAGGAAGCATTCACCTCTATAATCACCTTGTCCTCCCCACTACCCTTTTGTCATCTCCTATTGGGGCATCGATCCTTAAAATTTTTTGCATACTTAGGAATCTATTTGATTGCATCTCATAGGGGGATATTCACTTGCATTTTTCGGAAGGTTTCTAGTGTCTGGATCCAAATCTTGCACCTATTTTTCTGGGATAGATCTTCTATGGGAAAGGAAGTGGAGGAGTGAAGTTCTAGTTTTTGATAGCTTTTGTTGAGTGCTGCAACGCTATTTGAGCGCTACGACGCTGAATAACGTCTGGGTACAACTTTCTTTTTCCTAAATATTCCTTTAGGCCTTGCTACCTCTAAAATTTTCATCCTAAACCTTAGGGTGATTGCATAGACATTTTCCCTTGGATTGGGCATGATCTGAAAAAGGTGGTCAAGATAAACTCCTGACCTTGATTCTGCTTTATTCGGGTCACCTCTTTCTCAGCTAGGCATTCTCTTTTCTTATTTTCTGCATTTGCTCCATCATCATCTCAGTCATAGTAAGATCTGAAGATGGAGGTGTAGGGAAAGCCGGTTGCTGATGAGGTCCAGGTACTTATTCTATAAAGGTTGACCCTATAGCTGAGAGTTATTTCCATTTCAGATTGGAGTGGATCTTCCAATTTAGGTTGTATGTGTTCTCAAATGGAACATAGGTCGTCTGTCAAGGAGGCTTCAACACTTAGTTGGGAATTGAGGGGTTTTGAAGAATGAGATTTAAAGTAATTGAAATTAAAAGATAATAGCAATGATAAGAAAGGCACTAGTGCAAGGTATTTCTAGGATTAGAAATTAATTATCATTGACCAAATATTAAACCCATTAGTGGCTATTAGTAATAAATTCCTGGCAATCCTACTAGTGATCGATCGACCTCTAGAATTTGACTAATGCAAATAACTAATAAACTAGATCTCAATTTATTATGAAATCACATTGATTTAATGAACCAATTGCTATAGCTTAAAATTGAAAAGTAATTTTATTGTTCTCCTTCAAACATAAACTAATATGTCTATCAATTTATGCCCAAAGGGTTTTTCTAAACGATGATTACCAATCTAGTTATTCCAATAAAGATTATAGAAATCACTATAATAATTATAGGAATATAAACTGTAGAACATTAAGAAAACCAATTCATTTAATATCAAAAGAGTCTCAAACATCATCCCAATCCATCTCAGAAACCCTTACTCTAGTAAAGAAATCTACTCCTCCATCTTTAGATGATTACAACATTGAAGATAAAAGAGAATCTAAAAATAATAGCAATAATCATTACCACAATCTCCAAGACAAAGCACCTTCACTAGTAGAATCCCTAAGAGAGAATAATAGAGAGGAAGAAGATATAGAGAGAAGATGGAGAGAGAGATGTGAGAGAGAATAATAGCAACCTCAAGTGTATAGCCAAAACTAAGTCAAAAACTAGGGTAAACAATTATGTTAATCCTTTAAATACTGCTATATAAAATAGCCCAAAGTAGGGCCCAAAAATAGATAAGTTATTTGATATCCCATCATCGCACTCAGCTCCAAGTGCTAAAATAAGCATTGCAACGTTCTCCAGAGAGCGTTGCTCTAATTAATCCTAGAAGTCCTTCTATCGCGTTCCAAGTGCTTACCGAGGTGAGTTTCTACGGCTTTTATTCCTTTTTGCTCCAAGCTTCTTCTAGAGAGTTCCCAGCCTTGTTCTTGGCACTGCCCTTGATCCAAAGCTCCTTTACACAAAACCATATTAAAGAGATAAGTTAAATGTAACGGGTGTAATTACAAATTATTCCCAAAATAGTGCAATTGCCAATGATTCTATCAAAATTACATAATGAGGAATAAATCAAAATATTTATTAATTGTATCAATAAAACAATAAAACTCATGCAAAAAACTAAAGTTTGGTTGCAAGATAAGTGGCATAAATACCCCTTATCAACGACCTCCACTTGTCCACTTACCAATGGGTGCTTTACCAAGGCTTGTCTAACCTTGTAGCTTTCTAAGAATCATTAGAACTTTTTCCCATGAATTCGGTTCCATTATCTATGATGAAGGGCTCTAGAACTCCATGCCTCGTAAAAATGCTCTTCCACACAAACCTTCTATATTGGGTGGATGTAATTGTGGAGAAGGGCTTTACCTGAATCCACTTGAAGAAGTAATTGATTGCCACAATGAGGTATTTAACTTGTCTGGGAGTTAGAGGGAAAGGTCCTAGCATGTCATTCTTCTTCTTGACAAATGGTTTGAACCCATAAGGGAAGGGTAGTTCATTATGTAGTATGTGAAAGGCATTTCCATCTCTTCTCTTTCATTTTATAAAGGACTCATATTCTAACTCAACGGTTTCTCATATGCATATGTGAGTTGGTCTCAAACCTGGCCTATTTTTGTAGAGTAAGTAGGTGCTCCTTTTCCCTTCTTCGAGGGATTGTACACCGACCTCGTCTCCTTTTAGAGTTCCACTACTTTCTTCTCCACTATGAGTCTTTTCCGGTTTGCTTTTATTAGCGCTATGGTGCTTTTCTACATGCCTGAGGAAATCTTCTGCGGCTTAAAGTCTAGCTTCAAGTTCCCTTCTAAATTTTTGTTCCCATCGGAGCTTGCCTTCTGTATGCCTAACTTTGCCTTTTTTTTTTTTCCAACCGTCTTCAACATGGGTCCTTATTTCGAGTACCCTTCCAAGTTCTAGACACAAATAACTGGGTCCCTTACTAAGTGCATAGGCTCTTGGTAGGATTGGGTTAAAGCCTGGGAGAATTTCTGCCCTTGAAAGGGCTAGGACGCCTTTCCATGGAGATGAGCACCAAGCCTTATGGATCATGAGTTGGTTGGTGTCATATTATTTCATAGGCCTTAGTAGGGCATAGTGTCTGGTCATTTATTCGGGAGGATGACTCGAAAGTCGTTCTCCCTTCTTCAAACGGTGGTGGTAGATGCCTTCTCCTTCCTTTAGAGGGACGACTCTTGCAGTTTGTTTAGTTCTTGCCATGCTTCACCTTGAGAAATGAAAATGGAAAAGTTGGTAAGTAACTACTATCCCCAGCAATGATGCCATTGTAATGAAAGGGTGAGTAAATTTGAGTTATTGGGGGTCACGAACACAAGATGCACTAGCCTCAGAGATCTTCAATGGTTTAGATTAGTGGGGAGTACTTGCAAAACTCTGATGCCTAAATGAGCAAACGTCCAAAAGGTTTAGGTAAAAGTATTGTGTCAGATTATGTACCTCTTCTATGTGATAATTTCCCTTATATGTATGATTTCTTCCCATTGCTACTCTCCCTTGTTTTGGAATTGGCTAGGTAGGGTTCACTGGGAAAGCCTACATCCATGCAGCGGGCATCGTAGGTCATGCATGGAGTTCATCATGCCCACATTAGTAATTTTATTCCTGGGTTTTGATCCTTGGGTCAGATTTTGTTAGCCTTCACGACCTAGACTCATTAAGCAATTTGGAGCCCATGGTTCACGGAATTAATCTGTTTGATATGAACTTCACAACTTAGGTTGGTTGTTGTTAGTTAGGCCCCTAATTCAATTATTTTAGCCGTAACATTACATATTTTAGTATTATTTTAATTATTTATTTAAAATATTCATTATCAAATATTTAATTAAAATAATCATTCATTCTAAATTTTTAAATTATCTATCATTTTGACCAACAACATTTTAAATTATCTATCATTAATAAAATAGGGTGGAGTTTAGGTTTTAAAACTAATGGGGTGAAGTGTCTTTTTTTGATATCTTAAGGGGACTAACTACAATTTATTATAAATTAACTATTTTCTTACCTTGCTCACATAAAATAGAAATTATTAATTTAAAGGTGATTGATTTTTTATTTTCTGTCTTTATTCAGCTTCTTCATTTTATAACAACACGATCCAAATTATTGATCACTAGTAAATTTTTTAATGTGAAATTTTTTTTTCTTTCATCCTTTTATAATTTTGGGAATGTCTTCTTTTTGTGGTGGGCCTTAATATTCTTTACATCATGTGTATTTTTTATTAACACATCATGTGTATTTTAGAAAAAATAAGAAATTTGGACATTAAAAGCTGATTACACGGGGCAATTTCGTTTGCATGTAGTATAGATTTGTTAATGTTGTTGTTTCTATCGAAAGGATGGCGTGCCGAACGTGGTAAAATGGTATGCGCTGTGACATTAATTAATACTTTTATTTTAGAGTTTAAATTTGATATACATGGTACATCTAATCAATTTTTTTGTCACTAACATTTTAAATTAAATGAGTGCAGTTTTATAGGAAAATTAAATGATAGTTAACTATTGTAACTTATTTGATATCATATTATTAAATTAAATTAAATTAAATTAAATTAAATTATGTGTATAAATTTTGTGCACGTTCATTGTATCAAAATTTAAGAGAATAATTTAGGTTGAATGCATTTTATCTCTTGAACTTTAGATCATGTATAGTTTATACCTTGACTTTTCACGATATTTTGAATAAAGTGAGGGGGCAACTTTGTAACACCCTCCTAATCATAGTGCCTTACTCGAATGTTAACACAATAACTAGAAGAGTGTCACGTTTAGATATTGTCTATACTCTCGAGAGAAATGAAAATAAAGTAAATAAAACTTATATGTTGCCAAACGCATATATATATATATATATATATATATATATATATATATATATATATATAGACATTAGATACAAGTTGTCAACCTATACATAATACAAAAAGATAAGTTAATCTACTTCTAATGCTATCAGGAACTCGTCCAAAAACACCTCCAAGTTTCTAGCCAAACATCTCAAGTACTAAGACATAGCAAAATAACATATACATATAAATGGACGACCTAAAAAAAGCATCTAACAAGTTAGGTTTGTAGGTTGGCAGAGTCCTAACACTAAGCTACAACTATGTACATGACAAGGAGTCCTGAACATCTCCTAGAAGGGGTGTTGGTGGTAGGCGGGCGACAAATACCACTAGGTACGCTAGTTGGAGTGGCACATCATCATAAGGAAAGGTGGGATCAAAGTCGCAGTAAATATAGACAAACTAAAAAGTGACCAAAGAACATGTAGGCTCGGAATCTCCGAATATTGCATCCAGAGAATATAGTATCGGCTCATAGTGCCACACCCACTGTGGCGAATCAAGGAAAAATACTAGGGATGACATCGGAGGATCTGAATACAATACACAATGTATACAAATATAGAGATGAGAATATTATAAAATTCTCAGTAGGGCACTCCTTCAAACATAATGAAACATAGCTAACAGTTGCATTTATATAAGACATATCATGTAAATTCATATTTAGAAACAATAATAATCATGCATTTCCTCTTGTAACCATGGAACCCAATTTAGTGCATTTTTATCTTTTTATCAACATAGGGAAGATTTAGTTCTATACCAAGTGGTATTTGCAGTGGACAACTCCACAATGGGTAATAGATTGCTTATCAAGGCTAGAGCTCATTTCTATACATGATCATCGAACTTGATTTTCTATTTTTAAATCATACAATTCTATTACTAGTCAATACGTCTATTGACTCAGAATATCTCTAGGGAAGTCATTTTTTTTTGCCTTCCCTTTTACCCAACATAAGTCTTGTCTCTATTTTATCCATATGTTAGAATATGCACAATTGAAGTTCCTACATGCTCTTTAGTCACACATATTCATTTATCATCTTTCTTTTTACCAATGCATGCATTGATCACATGTAAACAATCAATCACAAGAATCTAATTCATTTCTCTTAAATCAAGCTTTAGAGTACCTAGAATGCATTTATATTTATCATACCTAAATCAAAAGTCATTATATTACCAAATCAAGAATTTAGTTCATTTCCAGCACATGACAGAATTTACCTTTAAGTAGCAAAATTTATTTTCCATGTCAAATAACTAATTCAAAGGCTGTAAAAATTCTCAATGACACCTAAATGTGTCCACAAGGTCCTGTAAAAATTTCAGAGCAAGAATTATTCTTTAACTATTTTAATAAAATTAGACAAATTTGGTGGTCAGAGACCATATAATCTGAGCTAAAAGGGAATTCCCTAATTTTTAACCTTAGAAAATGATTGATTAAATTCAGAAAAAAATTTATGGTTAAACCTTAAGATGTTTTCAACACTTGTAAATATTTCAAAGGAAAAATCAATCATTTACTATGATAACAAAATTACCAAAATTCACAACTTCATTCCAACAATTGAGGCAACACAGGTATAGTTTCAATTCTTGATTTTTTTAAAGCGTAAAAGTCAAAAACAAGGCTCAATAAAATTTGGAGGACTAGCTTAGGATGTTAGCTTTAACATATAATTTTTCTTCTCAATTCCCTACCTACAGTAGTTTTTCTTCAACATATAAAAATACTCACAAATACATCAGAAAATTCGTGACAATTTGCTGCCTAAGTAAAACCATAATTCCAACAATGTGGTTCAATACTCCTTTTGACAAAAATGATTTTTCAACAACACCAAACTACTCCACCAATGCAAATACATTAGTGTCTATTATAACCTCACATTAGAATTAGAATTACCAAATTTAATTACTCAAAAGTCTAAGAAAACATAAATGTAAAAATTAAGACTACAAAGCCCTACTTTTGGAGACTAATGGGTCTTGGCTCCAAAGATGCTTCAAGATTACTTCCCTTCACTTCAAAGCCCCAAACCAACCCCAAACCCTTCCCTAATCAATGAGGTATGAGGCATCAAGGTAAGGAATTGAAATTTCATTGGTTGGTTTGGTAGATATTGATGAGTGGAACAAGTTTAGTGAAAGGAGCTTGTGGTTTTAACTAGTCTAGGCTTAGGATTTTGAGGTTTTAATTCAAGTTTTTATGGTTTCTTGTAAAGTAAAAATGGAGGCTGATGGTTATGCTTGCTGGCCAAACAAGATAAGGAGAAATAATGAGTTTGGTAGCTTATGTATATCTTATACTAAGTGGAAATTATTATTAATCATAATGTCTAATTTCTTTATAAAAAGAAACTAAAATAGATGGCTATGATTTGATCTTGTTATTCAATATAGAATCTTAACCATTCATTTTTATTTTAAATGGATAAACATCTTCTTTTTGTAAAGATCAAACTAGCTTTTGATGTTAGAAAGTCGTACATGAAATTTTCCTAACGGTGAAATACTATACCTGAGTAATTAGATATTGCCTGAAATTAAATTCCAAGTATAAAATCTCTATTTCTAACTATTTCTAACCTCAACCCTATGTTTTCTAAATTCTGGGCATCTTTGGGTCCTGGATCTAGGGTTTGGTTTCAACTGGCCCATGGGGTTCGCAAAACATTATTCACATGTCTTTTTTTTTTTACTCATCGATTGGGTCATCCTTATCATCACTATGTTGTCAGAATATTGAAACTCTCACTAATAAGGTTTCAATTAATTTCTGAATAACCCCAGGGTGTTATATTACCACCCATATTAAGAAAAATTTTGTCCTCAAAATTTCATACCTGGAAACGCTCTGGATGATCCTTCTTCTTGTTTGATTCCAATTCCTATGTGTACTCCTCACTTCCTGATCCACCCAAGCCACTTTCACTAGTTGCACAGATTTATTTCTAAGTTGTCTTACTTCTCTATCCATGATCTAACGGGAGGTGCTTGAAATGTCAAGTCTTCCCTTAACTGTATGGATTCGGGTTCAATAACCTGATTTGGATCTAGATGATACTTCTTCAGTTGAGATACATGGAAGATATTATGAAGGTTGGATAAATGCGGGGGTAAGTTTATTCTGGTAGGCAGATGACTTAATTCGTAGAAGAATTTGAAAAGGACCTATGAATCTAGGTGACAACTTTTTGACTCTTAGGACTCTATCTATACCAATAGTTAGAGTAACCTTCAGGAATACACGTTCTCCTCTTGAAACTCTAAGGGCTTCCTCAGAGTACTGCATAAATCTTCTTCGTCTCTCTGCGTAAGGATTTTACTCTTGATTTTTTGAATTTCTGGTCGTTTGATTAACAAGATTGGGTCCCAACAAACCTCTTCCCCTAAATCATACCAATATAAGGGAGATTGACATTTTCTTTCCATATAAATCTTCATCCAGGGCCATACCAATACTAGTACGATGACTATTATTATAAGCAAATTCAACCAATGGAATCAATTTGTCCCAACTTCCTTCTGTTCAATCATGCATGCCCTTAACATATCTTCTAGGGTTTGTATAGTGCATTCTATTTGTCCATCATTTAAGGGGTGATGGGCAGGACTTAGAGTTTGGTTCCAAATGCCTTTTGAAAAGCTCCCAAAATCGCGAAGTAAACCTTGGGTCTCTATTAGAAACTATCAAAAAAGAACACTGTGTAGTCTCACTATTTCCTGAATGTATAAAGAAGCTAACTTATCCAAAGGATAACTAGCTTTGATGGGTAAGAAATGAGCAAACTTGGTTATTCTATCCACTATGACCCATATTGTAACCCAGAATTTCCTGTTTAGTACAAATGACCAAAATGCCCAGAGGTCATTTTTACCCAAAATTCGAGGGAAGGAAACCCAAGTCCTGAATGGGTCAACTCAATGTTTAAAGGGGATTATATCTATTATGTTTGATATCAGAGGTGAAAATCTCGTTTTCCAAACTTTCAGCTCAAAATGACCAAAATAGCCCTGTCGTGTTCTACACGGTAAAGGTGCCGTTTGAGCCCGAAACTTCTCCAAAAGTTTAGAATGATGTTTTTGAGTGATATTTGGTGTTTAGTCAAGCCAGGTAGGTCTCGGGCAGTTTTAGTGTAAAATTACCATTTTGCCCCTGGAAGTGTACAGTGAGCCTAATGACGTAATTAAGCAAACCTAAGCAATATTAGGCTCTAATCGAAGATTAATTTATTTCGATAATTAATCTAGAGTCAAAATAATTTATTAAGGTTAATTAGAACCTAAGATTGCTTAGTTAAACTCTAATTACATTCTTTAATTCAAGATTCCTAGTCATGGAATCTTGAATAGTATTTCTCTCTTCAATTCCTTAAATTAAGGAATTGTGCCCATACCTCATTTGATTAAAAGAATGATTTTAAATTGTTAATCTAGTAAGATTACCCTCCTAATCAAGTCTTGACAACCTTAATTAGCCAATTACCTCACCTAAACACTTTCTTACAACTCCTAACCAAAACCTTAATCAAAGAAACACCTAAACACATCACTAAACCACAATTACATGAACAAATTAACCTCCCCTTGGCTGCACAAAGGCTGGCCAAACACTCCTCACCCTCAATTCCATCACATGTTGATTTTTCTTCACTCCAAAGACCATGCTTTGGACCATACTTGAAGCCATACCTCACCATGCTTTGCCCATACCAATCAAGAGATATTTTCCTCCCCAAATGGCCAAGAGGCCGTCGGCCACTCCTCCCAATCAGCCTCATATTGCAAATTTTCTATAAATACCAAGCCTTGAAGAACCTTGTTACACTTTAGATCATTTGCTAAGTTTAGCTTTCTTGCTCTTTCTCTTTCTCTCAATTTCTCTTCATCTTACTCTTCTATTTCCTTTCCTCAAAGAATCCTTCCACCACCACAAACCACCACAAACAATCATAAACCACCACTCCCTCACCTCAAACCATCTCTTAAACACTCAAACTTTTCATTTCCAAGCTTAGAAACTCAAGGAAAAATCATCTTCCTTGAGCTTCCTCTTTGGTTGAAACACATATCCACATCCAAGAGAAGATTTTGTCTTCTCAACTCTTCAAGAAGCAAGCTTTCTTTCTTCCTTTAAAGACTTTCTTAGGTAGGGTTTTGTTTCAAGTTTTTACTTGTTTTCTTCAAGAAAAGTTCTAGTTTTCTCTTGGTTCAAAACTCTTTTCCTCTTCCTTTTTCATTTCGGCCATGAGGCCTTTTTATGAGAAAAACTTTGGCTTGATGATGAGGTTTCAAGATAATGGCTTGTTGTTGTCATGTGAGAAACCTCTAAAGCTTGAAACAACTTGGTCTTGGACCATACATGCTTGTGTTTCTTTCTTATTCATGTTTATATTTTCGGTTCCTTTTTCCTTTTGCTCTTGAATGGTTTCGGTTTCTCTTCCCTTTTCCTTTAAAGGTTTCGATTTCCTTTTCCTTTGTTTGAACAAAGTTTGCTAAAATTGTTAAGTAGATCACAAAAGTTTTGTTAAAGAAAATTAATCCTATGTTTTCAAAGAGCTCTAAGCTTACCCTTGCCAACCTTAAAGTTGATCGGCCATTCTAAGAGTTTTACTCTAGATTGAAGCCCATGAGCAATAAAATAAAGAATATGACTTAGTTTTTAGCATGTTTGTTTAGACAAAGTGTTGAGCTTTGTGTCATTTTCTTGAGCTTGATGATGAAGTTCAAACCAAAGCTTCTTTGAAGACTTGGTGTTAAGAACTCTAAAGCTCACTTTATGTTGTTAAGATACATATTTGGGTTAAGGTTATAATGTTCCTTTAAAGTCTTGTAAGAGCTCTAGTTAAGATAAAATGAGTTGCACACATGTTTATATTTATGCCTTGCATAGCATGTTTATTTTGATGTCATCACTAAACTCTCAAGAATAACTAAATGGACTTGCATTATCATGTTTAAATTCCAAGCTTGCATTTCATGTTTATATTTCAAGTCATCACTTAATCCCTAAAGATAATAATGAAGTTGCATCTCATATTTATTTTATGCTCTCACTTTATTTTCTAATGAAGAATAAAATAAGTGCATATCATGTTTAAGTTTATGCCATCACTTAAATATCCTAGAGCTCAAAGACTTGCCCAAGTATCTTACATAAAGTTTTAGAAAATGGAGGCATTTCAAGAATGCCATTTCGGCCTTGTGATGATGATGATGGACTTGAGATGAGTTCATCTAATCATAAGTGCTCATAGTCTAAGTCTTGGAATTTTTCTAAGCTTAGGTGTACTCAAAGAACTTTATGAACAAAGTTTTATGTTTTAAATCGATTCCTTGAGCTAAATAAAATAGCTACTGACCTAGCACATATTTATGTGATTTTAATGATTATTTGGTTTCTAAATGAGGTTTGAGTTATTAAAATGATTCCAAGAGAAACTAGCAACTCATATGCTTTAAATCATGAAATTATGTGATTGTATGATTCTTATGTTTTCAGTTCTGCATGATGCAATTGGCCACTGTATAAATTCTTTTTTATGGTGTTAAAATGTGTAAAATTATGTTTGAGTGAAGCAAGGAACGATTTAGGGAAGTTAGGAAAGAACAAGTAACATAAAGGATTTAAATGTGAATTCTAGAACACTTATATGCACAAAATATAAATTCTGTTTCAGCATAATTGGACTTGATAGAAATGGTTCATAATTAGTGAATATGTGTAGGAATTCCTCATAATTGGTTTAGGAGTTAATTATAGAGCCTTAGGCGAAGACGGAACTTAAAAAGGGTCAAAGCGGAGATTCTAGGACCCGTAATCACAAGACAAAATTCTGTCCAAGGTGATGAGGTGCTGAATGGTTATGTTAGTAGGCTTGAACATTAAAGGAAATTATAGGTAATGATCCCTAGGAGTGATAAAGATTCATAATGGATGTTAGGGCAATCGAAACACAAGTTTAAGACCCGTAAGGGCCAAGCATAAGACACCATGAGGTAGAAGGTGTGATGTGAGTATGAGACTGAGTAGGTATACTTGTGATGTTGAGAATATGTTAATGACATGATATATGTGGATATATGTGTGTTTGAGACATGTTGTTGTGATAATGTGACACATTATGCATGAGAGCAAGAATGAGAATAAGAATGAGAAATATGAAATGAGTTTAGGAGGGTATGCTCCTAAGAATAAGAGATTTATTCGATTGAGATATTTTGTGAGAACAACATGTGTTGTTGAGTTATGTGGCATAACTCAAATTTGAGGAAATTCGGAGTATAGTCGTTATCCTGCCGAATTTTCGTCAAATTTGAGGGACTTGAGAAAAGTTTTGAAAGAATTGATTTAATTGTGACATGCCAAGACACATTTCTCCTGCTACGGTGAGGAGAAAGGAAACCTGTGGAGGGTATGGTCGTGGAGCCATATCGAAGCAAACAATGTTACTGGTCTTAACTAGATAATGTGTTTCGCTGAGACGTACTTCTCCTGCTACGGTGAGGAGAAGGTAAAACCATGAGGGCATCGACATTAGCCTGCCAAAGTGGACAAAGTCACTGGTCTTAACTAGTTGATGCGTTTCAGAGAAGGAAGAAAGTCCCATGATGGGTGATTCCTTAGGTCCCCTGTACTCTAGGAGTCGGGATTGTTATTTTTATGATTATGATTCGCTTATCAAGAAGATAAGTAAGAACTAGTTACGACTAGTTAAGGTATGAGCTCATAGCCTAGTATCAGGGGTTGGTTACTATTTTTACATACCATGATGTCACAAGTTATGAAATGAGAAACGAGATGCCACTTATATGAGAACTAGTTGATGATATGTTTTAATTGTTTGCCACAAAGTCCTGCCATGCATTCATGTTCTATGCTGCATACATGCATTAAGATCATCCTAAAAGATACGGACCTTGGATAATTATCTTTTATGAAAACTCCATAATGAACCTTTGCATGCTCAACCTTTTTACAATAAACCCAAGGTTCCTGGGGACGTAAAACGATGACACTAGGATAGAGGGTTCCCTCCTGAGATTCTTTAGCAAGATTCTCACCCGTCTCTCTGTTCTCTTTCCGTTACGTTTTCACTGATGGCGTCGTTTGTGATTTTTGTTGATGCACCCTTGTGGGAGTTGCACTACGATCCAGTCATCAATCCTACCATTTCGAGGGTCGTTGTGCCGTGCGCATTTTTGCATACATAGGACGCCTTTTGCATTCTCGGTCTCTAGTTTCCGACCTTTCCCTTCGGCGATGATATGATCTTTGAGAGGACGCGGCCCAGCGACGGGCGAACGCCGTGCCCGACCTTCGTCTTCAGCGGTGCGTGGTTACCCGAGTGCGTTCCCGTTCGAGGCATCCGAGACCAATCCGACGGAGGATCCCCTCACTCATCCCTTTTCGGAGGGGTTTGCCCTTACGGTTCCCATGGATATTGGGAAGGGTAGTGAGGATACGGTCACGCGCGGAGGCTAGCACGACGCCCAGAGATGCGCCCACGTCAAGGAGGTCATGTTTGTCCACCTTTCCGTCTACATACGCAGAGGAGCTTGCCCAGTTCATTGGGTATGTGCCATCGAGGGATGAGGAGGAGCGTCATCCATAGTTTGAGGGAAGGGGTAGTCTTAGTTCGGGATGTATCTTTGGGACTTCTCATGTATCTGCTATTTATGCTTCTTGTACTTTATGTTTCCTGTATTTCATGTTTCATGTCCTAAGCTCTCCACTATATGGGTATGACTTTATGCTTTCTTTTATGTTTTAGATGATGTACTACATTATTATGATCAATATTATGATGGATGTTTCTATGATTGGTGTGCTCATACTTGCTTTACTTTGCATGATATATTTACTTTTCCGCTTTACGTTTCATTTAAATGTACGCAATGGCTCACACTTTGTTTTACGTATTCCATTTAAAAAAAAATTTACCGTATTTTCCGCTAAGTAGTTTTGTAAATGAGTTTTAAACGGAAGTAATAACTAATAATTAATCTTAATATGTCCTAGGCGTGTTTGGGTTAAATATTAGGGTGTTACACATATGGCATCATGACCTGATGATGTCCTTGGCAAACCCATTACAAAGTCCATGGAGATCTTTTCCACTTCCACTTAGGAATTTCTAGAGGTTATAGGGTCCAAAGGCTTTTGATGCTCTATTTTAACTTTTTGACGAGTTAGACACTTCCTGACAAACGCTACCACATCTTTTCATTCCTGGCCAACAAAACATCTTCTTGAGATCTCATACATCTTACTAGTTTCGGGATGTATTAAATTCCCTTCTATGAGCTTCCTCTAAGATTTTATTTCTGAGATTGCTATTTGCAGAGCGACGCACACCCTATCATTGTACCTCCATATGCCTCGCTGATCTTGGGCAAATATTGGCAACTTCTTTGCATGGACTAATCTTAAATTCTCTAGAAACTCTAGATCTTAATGTTGTGTAGCCACATTCTGTCACATTCTGTTCTTTGAACTCACTTGATTCCTTTATCTGGCCTAACACAACTCCTTGAGAGGTCACAGACATATCTAAGCTAAGCTTCTTAAAGCTTTCCATTTGCTCTATCTTTTTAATCATAAAAAAATGCTACACTTAAAGATTTCATGCTCAGTGCATCGATAACAACATTTGCTTTGCCTAGATGCTAATTTAGCTGAACTCATAATCTTTGAGAAACTTCATCCATTTTCTTTGCCTTATATATATTCAACTCCTTCTGATTAAAAAGATACTTCAAGCTTTTATGATCAAGAAAATATAAACTGCACACCATAGAGATGATGTCGCAGATCTTTAGAGTAAAAACCATAGCTGCGAGTTTGAGGTCATGAGTTGGATAGCTTACTTCATATGGTTTAACTTTCGAGAAGCATAGGCAACCACATTTCAATTCTACATCAACACACATCCTAAACCCTTACTAGAAGCATCAGAAAACCTCAAAGGGTTCATGAGAATCTGGTAGTACTAATATTGGTGCCATGGTTAGCTTTTGCTTTAACTCCTAGAAACTACTTTCACATTTAATATCCACTTGAATGGAGCATTCTTTCGAGTTAACTTAGTCAGAGGTAAGCCTGAGAAAAACTCATGATAAAATGCCTATAATATCTAGCTAGCCCTAGGAAACTCCGAATCTCCATCATCGTTGGTTATTCCCAATGAAGTATTGATTCCACCTTATTGAGATCTCCTGAAATTCCCCTCGTGATACCACGTGACCTAGAAATCTGACCTCTTCCATCCAGAATTCACATTTTGATAGCCTAGCATACAACTTCCACTCTCTTAAGATCTGTAACACGACCTTAAGATGCTCTGCATGTTCTTCCTCAGTCCTTGAATAGATAAGTATGTCATCGATAAAGACAACTACAAATTTATGAAAGTAAGGGGAGAAGATTCGGTTCATATAATCCATGAATATTAAAGCTGGAGTATTGGTCAGTCCAAAAGACATTACCCTATATTCGTAATGTCCATATTCGAGTTCTAAAGGAAGTCTTGGGAATATCCTCATTTTGAACTCGAATCTGATGATATCCTAATCTAGATCAATATTTGAGAATATGGTTGCCCTATAATTGATCCATGAGGTCGTCAATTCTTGGCAAATGGTACTTATTCTTAATTGTCACCTTATTCAATTGTCTATAGTTCTGTACTAAGTTTCATACCCCCATCCTTTTTCTTAACCAAAGAACGAGACTCCCATGGAGAAGTACTAGGTCTAATGAAATGTTTCCCTAGTAACTCTTCAACTGCGCTTTAATTCTTTCAACTCCAAAGGTGACATTCTATAAGGAGCAATTGAAATAGGACCTGTTCTTGGAACTAATTCAATGAGAATTCAATCTCCCTTTCAGGAGGAAAGTCTGGGATATCCTCTGGGAGGACATCTGGATACTCCTTCACATAGGAATCTTACTCAACTCGTGGTCACTCTTAGTTTTCTTGCCGAGAGGAGAACATATTCCTGACGGTCCTTTTTACTTGGGTTATGTGTTTCTAGTTTTAAGTAACAAGAAAAAAGAACCACATGGACAGAAGGTAAGGTCAAAAGAAACATAACAGCTCTATCTAGACGAGTTAAAAGAATGTGATTGGCTACTAGCCAATCCATACCTAAGATTACATCTAAACCAATAAAGGAAGACAAACTAAATTGGCTATCAACTTGCTAGTACCTATTTGAATATGGAGATTCATGCATGCATGACAAGTTCTAATAGGATTAGCGTAAGAGTGATACAAGGAGATCATAAGGTAATTTAGACATAGATAATTGTAACTTATGTACACAATCATGAGATATGAAAGAATGGGTAACACCTGAATCATACAATACATCTAAGGTATTACCATTTATTTCACACTTACCTTGTATGGATTTGCAGATTGAGAAACTTCTTTAGCACTTATAGTAAACACACGCCCTTATTGTTGTGGCTTGGAGGCGGCCTGAATCCACTTATTGGGGTATTCAAATGCCTCGTGTCCAGGTTTTCACATCCATAACAAACAATTAGTGCTGAGCAAGGCTTATTCCCATTGTAACAGAGGATGAGGGAGTAATCGGATGAGAGGCATGGACAAGGAGCGACTCCTGCCTCCAAGCGGAGGGGTACATGAATGAACCGATTACACACCCGAATGAGAGGATCCTACTTATAGGTATGGGACTATATAGTTAATGAGGGCTTATATGAATTGATTGGTACTACCTATGCCACAAAGATGCATCTTTCTTCGGTAGCCCATCACGAAAGAACTCCAGTTAACCATGCTTGACTTAGGGTAATTTTGGGATGGGTGACCTCCTGGAAGTTTCCAGGAAGCGTGTGAGTGAGGACAAAGTATGAAAAGACCCATGTTGGTTTGTGGGACAGTCATCAATCCATAAAGCGGCGGGGATGTTACACCCATGATTTTTTTTTTCACATTTAGGGCATTCTCGTCCTACTTGTAGTCTTGATGATTGAAGTTGTTTCCGTCTATTGTTGTTGTTGTTGGGTAGAAATTTTCCCTAGACTGGTTGATAGGCTTGAATCTTGGGCCTTGGGGTGCCAATCCTCTTCTAGCATTGTTTTGTGCATACTTGAAACTCGCTAGCTTCTTGTTGGATTCCTCAATACAGCTGACATTTGTTTACCAAGGCGGCATAGTCTCTAATCTCAGGAAACTCATGGTGGCCTCTATATCTTCATGTAAACCCCCTTTATACTTCATGCACTTCCAAGCTTTATTAGGGTCACATTGGTAAATCATAGAAAACTTGCAGAGTTCTTCAAACTGGCCGTGTACTCTACTATGCTCATAGATTCTTACTTCAGCGCCATAAACTCTAGCTCTTTTACATTTTTCACGGAAGCGGGAAGTACTTGTGGTAGAAATCTTCCTTGAAGACATCCCAGGTGACTTCAATTAGAAGCTTCAAACAACCCCTTGATGCCAACCCACCAAAACTCTACATCTTGCTTAGCATATAAGTAGCAAAGGTCACTTTTTGAATCTTGGTGCAAGGAAGAAATGAGAAAATCTTCTCTATGGCTTCAATCCATTCTTTTGCTTTATTTGGATTGAAAGCTTCTCGGAAAGCAGAGGGTTTGCTTTCTTAAACTCGGCAAATTTTTAATACTCCATATCCACCTCGTTTTCTCCATGGTTTTTAGCTGGGTTTCGCTCCTCATTACGATCCAAGCTCTTCATCATTTGATTGGCCACGTAGCTTGTTCTCTCATAGTGTGGCCATCTCTTAAAAAGTATCCATCACACTAGATTTGCCTCCTACACTGTTCCTAGTATGCCGATTTTAAGTCATTGATTCCTATCATACCAAACAAGAAATATTGAGTTGATCAGGCTCGATATCAAGCTAAGTGTGGTACTAACCTACAATATTCCTAACCAACAGTCACACACATCTATAAAATCATAATGCATGACGTTACTAAGGAAACATAGTCGGTCCAATCCTCAGGCTTATAGGATAGTCCGGCTCTGATACCATAATGTAACACCTTCCTAATCACGTGCCTTACTTGAGTGTTAACATAGTAACTAGAAGAGTGCCACATTTAGATATTGTCTATACTAGTCGAGAGAAATGAAAACAAAGTAAATAAAACTCATATGTTGCCAAACTTATATATATATACACTTTAGATAGAAGTTGTCAACCTATACATCATATAGAAAGATAAGTTAATCCACTTCTAATGCTGTCCAAGAACTCAGTCCAAACACACCTCCATTTTCTAGCCAAACTTTCTCAAGTACTAGAGCCTAGCAAAATAACATATACATATAAATGGACCTAAAAAAAACACCTAACAAGTTAGGTCTACACGCTAAAGTCCTAACACTAAGCTATAACTATGTACATGACAAAGAGTCCAGACATCCCCTAGATAAAACGGTTAGCCATCGGTATGATGACATCACCTCCTCCAGGGCGTAAGGACCTCAAAGTGGATCCAAGTCGAAAAGGAAGACGAGATGGAGTATCTCTTGGAAGGGTCCTGGTAGGCTAGGTAGGCGACAATACCACTAGGTGTGCTAAGTGGAGTGGCACATCATCATAAGGAAAAGGTGGGATGAAAGTAAGTGGTAAATACAAACGAACTAAAAGAGCGACCAAATAACATGTAGGCTCAGACCTACGAATAGCCTCCTGCATACAAAGAATCTAGTATTGGGTCATAGTGCCACACTCACTGTGGCGAATCAAGGAAAAATACCAAGGACGACATTGGCAGGTCTGAATACAATACACAATGCATACAAATATAGGATGAGAACATTATAAAATTCTCGTAGGGCACTCCCTCAAACATAATGAAACATAGCTAACAATTGCATTTATGTAAGAGATATAATGTAAATTCATATTTAGAAACAATAATAGTCATGCGTTTCCTCTTGTAACCATGGAACCCAATTTAGTGCATTTTTGTCTTTTTATCAACATAGTGAAGACTTAGTTCTATACCAAGTGGTTTATGCAATGGACAACTCCACAAGGGGTAATTTATACTTAATGATATCTGTAGTGGACAACTCCATAATTGATAATAGACTACTTATTCAGGACTTAGCTCATTCCTATACGTAATCATCAAACTTCATTTTTCTTTTTTTCCCCAAATCTTACATAGTTCTATTCCTAGCTGAAATGTCTATCGACTCATAATATCTCTAGGGAAGTCCCTCTTTTGCCTTCCCTTTTACCCAACATAACTCTTGTCTCTATTTTACCTATATGTTAGAACATGCAAATTGAAGTTCCTACATGCTCTTTAGACACATATATTCATTTATCATCTTTTTTACCAATGCATGCATTGATCATATGTAAACAATCAATCACATGAGATTCTCATTCATTTCTCATAAATCAAGCTTTAGATTACCTAGAATGTATTTATATTTATCATACCTAAATCAAAAGTCATTATATTATCAAATCAATAATTTAGTTCATTTCTAGCACATGGGCAGAATTTACCCTTAAGTAGAAAAATTTATTTTCCTTGTCAAATAACCAATTCAAGGCTGTTAAATTCTCCATGACACCTCAATGTGTCCACAAGGTCCTGTAAAAATTTCAGAGCGAGAATCATTCTTTAACTATGCTAACAAAATTAGATAAATTTGGTGGTCAAGAGACTCTAATCTCAACTCAAAACCAGAATTCCCTAATTTTTAACCTAGCAAATGATTGATTAAATTCAAAATAAAGTTCATAGTTAAAGCTTAAGATGTTTTCAACACCCTGTAAAAATTTCGAAGGAAAAATCAATCATTTGCTATAGTAACAAAATTAGTAAAATTCAAGCTTCAATTCTAACAATTTAGGAAGCACAGGTATAGTTTTAGGTCTTGATTTTTTTAAAGCACTAAAAGTCCAAAACAAGGCTCAATAAAATTTGGGGAACTAGCTTAGGATGTTAGCTTCAACATGATTTTTCTTGCTCATAAAAATACTCACAAACACATTAGAAAATTCATGACAATTCCATCCTATAGCAAAATCGAAATTCCAGCAACATGGTTCAACACTCCTTTTGACAAAAAATGATTTTTCAACAACACCAAACTACTCCACCAATGCAAATACATCAATATCTATATATAACCTCACATTAGAATTAGAATTACCAAATTTAAATACTCAAAATCTGTAAGAAAATAGAAATGCAACAATTAAGACTACAAAGCCCTACTTTTGGAGACTAATGGATCTTGGCTCCAAAGGTGCTTCAAGATTACTTTCCTTCACTTCAAAGCCCCCAAACTAACTCCAAACCCTTCCCTAATCAGTAGGTATGAGGTAGCAAGGTGAGGAATTGAAATTTCAATCGGTTGGTTTGATAGATATTGATGAGTGGAACAAGTTTAGTGAAATGAGTTTGTGGTTTTAACTAGTCTAGGCTTAGGATTTTGAGGTTTGAATTCAAGTTTTTATGTTTCTTGTAAAGCAAAAATGGAGGCTGATGGTTATGCTTGTTGGCCGAACAAGATACAAAGAAATAATGAGTTTGGTAACTTATGTATATCTCTTACTAAGTGGAAATCATTATTTAATCATAAAGTCTAATTTCTTCATAAAAAGAAACTAAAATAGATGGCTAGTATTTGATCTTGTTATTCAAGATTGAATCTTAGTCATTCCTTTGATTTTAAATGGATAAACATCTTCCCTTTGTAAAGGTCAAACTAGCTTTCAGATGTTAGAAATCGTATACTAAAACTTTATTGAACGGTGAAATATGTACCGGGTAATTAGATATTGCTCAAAATTTAATTCTAAGTATAAAATATCTATTTCTAACTATTTCTAACTTTAACCCTATGTCTTCTCAATTCTAGGCATCTAGGGTCCGGATCTAGGTTTCGATTGTTCCAACAGGCTTGTAGGCCCGTAAAATACTATTCATGTATCTTTTTTTTTTTTGGTCCATTTGGTCGTCCTTATATAGTACGTCTATTAGAATATTGAAACTCTCATTAACAAGGTTTCAATTAATTTTTGTATAACCCAGGGTGTTACAAACTCCCTTGACACTACTAGAAGTTCGCAAAATATTTATGAAAGTTACTTATAGCTATGGATCATTCAATAATTACCGACGGACGTATTGACGGATTAACGTATTTCATTAAAAATAATTTTTCATTAAAAAATTAGACAACAATCCGTCGGTACACTCGATGAAATGCTTGAATGCAAGCATTTCATATGGCGCGTAAATTCTGAAGGGGTATGTCGAAGGTTTATATGAAATTAAATGTTAGTTTTTATTCACATTGAAATAAGCGACAGATTTTAATTAAATTAGATTAACTTTTTATTATTATTAATTACGGATGGGTAGATTGATGGATTTATATTAAATTAAATTTTATTTTTTATTCACATTACCGATGGATACATCGATGTGTTTTAATAAAATTAAATTTTTTATTATTATTAATTATAGACAGGGTATACCAACAAGTTTATATTAAATTAAATTTTACTTTTTTATTCACATTATCGATGGATATACCAAAGATTTCTGAATTTTTGGGATGTTGGCATGCGTCTCTGGGATTCCTTTTCCCATTAGTAACTAATGAATTTCGAAACACACCATTTCATTTAATGGTTATCAGGTGTACATCGGTATCTTGCATGAATAACACGAGACAAGGCTCTTCTCCCTCAATTTGCAAAACTTCTTTCTCTTTCCATCGCACCACCACTGCCACCATTGGTTGGCTCCTGCTAGTCCTTCATTTTGTGAAACCAAGCCCATCATTGCGATGTAGGTGCGTTTCTAAGCATTTTAATCAATTTAGTTTTTTTTTATTTGGCTTAGTTTATCCATTCATTTTTGTTGGCCAAAGTGTTTTTTTTAATGCGGTGGACAGTGACTGGTCCTGTTTTGTTAATGTTTGAGTTCTATTAGAGGAAGTACTAATGGTGTTGGTTGTGAAGCTTTTAGTTTTTTTTCCTTTTATTGTGAATTTTCATTTAATTAATTTTATAACTGTGTAAAATTAATTGTTTGTTCATTTCCCATTTTCAAGATTGGATAAGGTTGCATGCTTGGGGCTTTTGATTTTTTATTTTTGCATTGCTCTATAAGTTATTAATGAAATCCTTGTTATTTATATATTTTAATATGTATATGGTGTAGACTTATGATTTCTATGATAGAATTGGAGGAAATGATGATTGGATGATTGGGAAGGCAGAGGTCTTTCCAACTTGTTGCATTATTCCTGTGAAGTTTGTTTGTATTTGTGGAGATTGCTATCCATATTGTGGAGTTATAAGGGGATGTGCTCTAGAATGATTTTTAGAATTATATGAATTGTATATAATTGTTAAGTTGTGAGTATTTAAATATGTATGTTATGTTGTTATCATTTAATAATCTCTCTAATTATTGAATGCATTAATTAATTGATAGCTGTAACACCCTCATAATCACCATGTTGTACTTGAGTATTGGCATAGTAATTTGGAGGGTATTACTTTCATACACAATATATACTAGTCAAAATATAAGGCATGAAAGAGATTTAAGTGCATATACGTTGCAACACTCATATTTACATATATGAACATCATGTCTTAGTTACAATATGTACATCACACTAGTAAAGCAACGAATAACCCCTAAGCTAGTCAGAACTGTCCATACAGAACCCTCCAGCATCTAATCTATCCTGCTAAAGCTGAAGCCCAACAAAAATCTCATACATACAAAAATGGGCTTCCTCAACATCTACTAAGATCTCTCAGATGGAGGGTCCTACTACTAAACTACTACTATATACATGCTAAGAGTCCCTGGCTTCCTTACGCCTCCTAGAGGAAACCATTCGCCATCGGGACAATGACATCTCCTCCTGCGGGGCATGGGACTGGCGGGGGTAGAATGGGAGGATGAGGATGAGGAAGGGTCATCTGGGAGGGGCACAAGTGGTGCCTGGCGGGGCTACAAACACATCGGGGTGTGCCATGTGAGGCACACCATCATATGGGAAGTGGGATTGAACTCAGGGGTAAACACAGAAGTGCTAAACAAACGACTGAAGAATACATAGGCAGGAATCTAGGAATATGCCACGACGTATAGGGAGTCCAAGTTGGGTTGTAGTGCAGCTGCCACTGGGGCGAGTCAAGGAAGAAGATCACGACGGTACTGTGAATATGAATAATACAAGTACATGCGACTGTAAAGGTGATAATCTATAAAATTCTTAGTAAGGTAGTTTCCCCAATACGATGCAGATATAGACAATAAGTTCGTTCACATAAAGTATTTATACAAAAATTCCAGGCATCAATATGAAATATGTAAATCATGGGAAATCAGGATGTCATTATAGCAATAAAGTATGCATATTCTTGGGGCCATAAATTCAATTCCGTGCACTCTTCTCCATTTATTAACATAGGGAAGACTTAATCTCACATCAAGAGATATTATGCATTAGATAATTTTGCAAAGGACAATAAACTGCTAGGACATGAGCTCATTCCTATTCGTGATCATCGGACTTCATTTTTTCCATTTCGAATACACACAGTTCTATTTCTAGTCGATACGTCTATCGACTTATTCTAGGGAAGTCCTTATTCTTGTCTTCCTTCTTTATCCCACCTAAGCCTTGTTTTCTTTTTTCCCATATGTTCAAACATGCACCGCGAAATTTATACATCCTGTTTTTGTTCTTTCTCATATAATTGCATTATGTACTTCTCTTCTTTTCTCAAAAGCATATGCTTACATTACAAGTAGGTATTCAATCATATTAGAGGCTCATTCATGTCTCATGAATAAGTAATTGAAACAATTAGCATATGCCATACACTTGGACGAGATATCATTTTACCACAAAATTTTCAGCCATTCTTACATTCTAGCACCTTGGCAGATTTGCTGTCCTAGGTATAACATTTCATTGCCATACCAAATAGCCATTTCAAAAGCCACAAAAATTCTACATGACACTTCAATGTGTCTAGGAGACCCTGTAAAAATTTTGTAGCAATTAGAGCTCTCTAACTTTGGAACTAAATTGCACAAATTCAATGGTTGGAGACCACTTATCAAGCCCATACAGAGTCCTTATAATTTTTAACCCTAACAAATGATTGAATCAATTTGAAAAAAAAATCATAGTTATACTTCAAGATGTTCTCAACATCTTGTAAAAATCTCAAAGGATAAATCAATCATTTGCTATGTTAATAAAATTAGACAATTTCACAACTTCAGTTCCCTAGTCCAACAGGGGAACTAGTTGGTTTCTGATTTTTTTAAGGCATTTAGATTCAAAATAAAAGCTCAAGAAAATTTGTGGGACTAGCCCGAAATGTTAACTTCAACATATATTTTTTATAGCTCATGAAAAACCTACCATTATACCAGAAAATTCATGAACGCTACTACCTCCAAGAAACTGAAATTCCAACAACCTAGTCCAAACTTATTTGATAAAAACCATTCTCCAACACCACCAAACACACCACCAAAATTTATGCATCAATATCCACCTAATATCAATCAATACAACCAGAAATTTTGGACCTGGCTCAACCAAAACAGATCAGAATAAATTTGACAAGGAAAGGTAACAAAACCCTACTTTTAGTAACCTAGTGGATCTTTGGCTCCAAGATGATCCAAGCTTGATTCCTCCCACTCCAAAGCTCCTAAACCAACTCCAAAAACTTCTTAAATCAGTGAGGTGTGAGGTAGAAAGACAAGGTTTGATGAGGAATAGAGGTTTTGTTCGGTTAGATTTGTAGGAATTGAGGTGTAGAACAAGTTTTGTAAAGGAATGTTGAAGTTTTTAACAACTCTAGCTAGGGTTTTTAGGATTAGAACTCAAAGTGAGCTCAAGAAGATGAAAATGGTGCCTGATCTCCTTTCTTCCTTTGCTGGCCGAAAATGCAAGGTATCTTCTTGAAGAAGATATGTTTTCATATTTATCCTAATTTGACTTTCCATTATGTTACAAAAATGCATGCTTTAAGAAAAAGAAATAAAATAGAATGGATGGCTAAGATTTAATCTTGGAATCCAAGATTAAATCTTGGCCTTCCACATGTCCTAAATGGATAAACATCCCTTTGTGGTGATTAAATCACTTTTTGGTTGTAAAAATCGCACACAGAAATCTCACCGAATGGGTAAATATTAAACCCATTTAACGGATATTACCAAAAATGAATTCTCAACATAAAATTTTCATTCCCACATGCTTCTAACCTTATTCTCATATTTTCCTAGATTCAGCACCTCGGGTCCACATCTAGGGTTTCGGCTGTCTTGGGCCTTAGGGCATGTAAAACACTATTCATATATTTTTTTTGTTCGATCATAGAATCATTCTCATCAAAACTACGTCTTAGAATCTTAATATTCCCATTAACCATTCCTCAAATTATTTCTAAAGAACTAGGATATTACAATAGCAAAAGCTCTTGATTTAAGCGAGATTTTGTCGAAATTTTGTGAACTTTTTCTTAGGTAAATAAAATTAAAACTAATTGAAAGTATTTTAATTAAAAACATTAAAAAAATTGAATGTTCATTGTGTAATTGTTTTAGTATGGCTAGTAAAGGCGGAGGTCGACCCTCGGATTCGGACCACCACGACCTCAACCATGACCCCTACCACAAGCTCCACTACTTCCACTGCCACTTCCATCCATTGAGGGCTTCTCATCTAATAATAGCAACGACTCTAAAGGTTAGATTGTGATGACGAAGAGGAGGACTTCAGCTAGTCTTTTTCTATTTCTATTTCATTTTGGAATTTTTTTTATAGTTATCGCACTTTTTATTTGTATCTATTTTATTTTGTTACCTTATTACCATTATTGTTTACTTCATTACTTTTTTTTATTTAATTACCATTTATTACATAGTTATTTCATATCATTTTAATTGATGATTAAATTGTTATATAAACAATAAATAAATGTCAAACAATTAGATGGTTTATATAAATTATTCACATACGACAATGTGATCTATCTCCAAAACAAATTATCGATGGGTAAACCTATTGGAAATAAATGAATTTTTTAATTGAAAAACTAAATAAATATTAAATATGCGTTTATAATAATGCCTTAATTTTCCCTCTTGTGTAAAATAACTAAAATGACCCTAAGGTCATTTTTGCATGAGAATCAGGATGGCTAGCCTCGATCCTGAAGGGGTTAGTTTAATGTTTGACGGGGATTGTATGCATTTTGGATAGTGATGAGGGCGAAAATTGTAATTCAATTTTCAGTGCATAAAATTACCAAATTGCAATTCTCGGTACACACTAACTACGTGGACTATGCTTGTGTGAATTGTTTGGAATTTGAATGACTTGAGATGATCATGTGAAATGCGAATTGATGACTATGCATGCTTTAGTCTTGAATTGTGAATTATGATTATTGTATATATAGCCTATTGAGCATAGCATATGTATTAGCTGTCTGGTCCCTTGATTTTCGGCAATTGAGTAAGAGCATATTTACATTTCAATAAAATATTGATTGATAACATGCTTATGGATATATACAAGTATGAGATACATGCTTATGTGATAAATGAAAAGATGATTCTAGCATATGTTGTGATTATATATAAATGATTAAGATGTATGATTTATATGTGAATTGATAGGAAGCAAATTTAGGGAAACTTTGTTCCTAATTGTTATGTTTTGAATTTTTGCAAAATTTATGGACTTAGAGAATTGTGGAAATCTATGAGCACAAGATGTTATGTGACTATATGCTCATTTTGTATATCTAATTTATATGCTAATATTAAAAGTGACATAAAATACTAAAAAATGACCCTTTCACCTAAGCCAAGCCCAACGAAAAGTGATCCAATGCCCCTTAACTCGCACTTTAGAGTAGGGGAAAACCTTATCAAGAGGATAAGTGTAAGCTGGTAATGGCTAGCTAGGTATGAGCTCATAGCCTTAGAATTCTCAAAAGGGAGAGGGTATTAGGGTGGCCTTTATGAAAGATTAAGAAATTAAAGTCAAATAAAAGAAAAAAAAAGAGAAAAGTTGTGTCATAGTTGTTTTCATTCCTTATACTTCTATAGTATGTATTTACATGTTTGGAATTTTGTATAGGGTATTGACATGCATTCATGACACTAAGATTCATACTAAAAGACACATATCTCAACTAATAGTTTTTAAAATTTAATAAATGAACCTTATTTATGTGCACTATTTTAATAATGAAACTTATGATCCTTGGGAATGATGATGATGACATGTGTGTGGAGACAAAAACCCTATTGAGATTCTTGCATAAGTTTCTCACTCTTCTTTCCTTTACATCTTTGTTTTCAAACAAGGTTGATGTCAATGTTCGTGGTTTTCCTTGAGATGCTGGCATTGGAGTTGCACTATGGTTTGAATCGGAGTGGACAATGGAGGAAGGGAGATAGTCCTTCTTGTTTCAAGTCGCTTAGGGTTGTCTCATCCTTTTACACATTGGTAATTGTCTTTTGGTAGATGTGCACCCACGATGAGTTTAGTATGTCATAGTAATGCATAGCTTTTGAATTATTGTATGCTCAACTAGTATTGGTTGGCTTGATACATTTATTATGTTATTATACTTATGGAATATGTTACGATGATGTTCTCAGTTTATGATATGCTCTGTTGTAATTTTGCGTGTATGTTATGCGATGGTTGGTTAGGAGTATATTGATGAGATGTATTATTATTTCATATTATATGACAAATACTTATGTGCCATAACTTATACACGAATGACTCATAATTTGGTTTTTTAATGAAAAAAGGGTCATAGTTTCTGTAAACTTATTTTCAAAGTTTAAAATGAAGTAAAGTTTTGAGACGAAAAAAGTAACAACTAATGATTAGCCATTTTGCGTTCTAGACATATTGTGTTGAAAGTTAGGTTGTTACATCTCTAGGTAGAAAAGTGCACGAAAATGGGGGTTGAATTGTGCTTCACCTTTCTTTTCTTTTCTTTTTCTAAAAAAGGTTAAATAATAACTATTGATGGGTTGCATTTATGCACCCATTTTATATCCTACCTTTGAATATTTTGCATTTGAATTGTTCTTAAGTAGTATTTAATTAGTGAATTTGCACTTTGTTCTCAACATGCATTATTAAATAATTTTGTAACTATTAGCATAACTTTTAGTAAATTCTTACACCTTGGAAGTTCTCTACACTTTTAATCTCTTGTTGGAGTTTTTCTGGACAACAAGGACTTTCAGGTTAATTCATTGGAGCAAGAAATAAGGACTTAGTCACTGTTCACGCCCAGGCGGTCAATCACCGCCTAGGTGGTGGAGAGGAACCACGATTTTGGGAACATTTTGGGAGACCGCCCAGGCAATCATGCATTCGCGGCCGCATAGCATGGGCCAATCATGCGTGTCTATGGAAGGGACGTGAGCAAAAACGGAAAAAAAAAGCACGCACGCGGAGAGGGTACATGACCTAGTTTTTCAAGTGGAGATTTTTAGGAAAATTTCACACACATTCTCTCACTAGAATTCCCCTCTCTCTTTAGGCTAGGGTTCATAGTCTTTATTTTGTTCTTGAATTTTCTAGTTGTAATTATAGCTTCTGTAACACCCTAATATTAACCCAATACGCCTAGGACGTATTAAGATTAATTATTAGTTATTACTTCCCTTTAAATTCATTTACAAAATACTTAGTAGAAAATACGAGTAAATTTTTTTTGTTGAAATGGAATATGTAAAACAAAGTGCGAGCCTTTGCGTACAACATAAACGAAAACATAAAGGGAAAGAGTAAATCAATCATAGAGAACATAGGCATTTAAGGACACCTCAATCATGAGAACAATCATCACAATATTAATCATAATAGTTTAATACATAGCCATGAATTACAAAGGAAAGCATAAAGTCTTACCCATATAAGTGGGCAGAGCTTGCAAGTACAACAACGGAAATAAGAAACATAACAACGAATACATGGAACGGCCCCAAAAGATATTCCCAAACTAGGACTACTCCCTCCCTCGAACTATGGATGGTGCCCTCCTCGTCCCTCGATGGCACATACTCAATGAACTAGGCAAGCTCCTCAGGTGCATGAAGACGGAAGGGTGGACGATCATGCCCTCCACGGCGTGGGCGCATCTCGGATGTCGTGCTAACCTCGCTGTGTCACCATCTCCTCGCTACCTATCCCAACGTCCATGGGTAGGGAGGGGGAGAACCCCTCGAAAGAGGATGAGAAGGGGATCCTTCGGACGGGTCATCTCGAACGTCTTGGGTGAGGCACGTACTCGGGGTAGCCTCGTCTGGGAGGGAGACGACGCGATGGTCTCCTTCGTCTTAAGGTCGTGTCCTCTCAAAAATCATGTCATCGCCATAAGGAGAAGTCAAGTTGAGCGGAAACTGGAAATCAGAAAGCCAAATGGGCAACCCATGTATGCAAAAATGCGTATAGCACAACGACCCTCGAAATGGTATGACAGTGGTACGGATCGTAGTGCAACTCACACGGGCGCATCAACAAAAATCACGAACGACGCATCGCAATCTTGAGACGTAACGGAAAGAGAAAACAGGAGAGGGATGAGAACCTAAAGATCTCAGTAGGGAAATCCTCAATCCTAGTGTCATCGTCTACGTCCCCAGGAACCTTAGGTTTATTATGAAAAGGCTAAGCATGCATAGGTTCATTATGAAGTTTTCACAAAAGATGTTTGTCCATGGTCCATGTCTTTTATAATGAATCTTAATGCATGTATGCAACATAATAGTTCAAGGATGCATGGCGGTACTTTTAGGCAAACCGAACAATAATCAATCAACATTTAAGTGGCATGAAACTTCTCTTTGAACATCATTCCTTCATCTTAATCTTGTGACACCAAACATAATAGTAACCGCGCCCCTTAAACTAGGCTATGGGCTCATATCTTAACTAGTCGTCACTAGTTCTTACTTATCCTCTTGATAAGCGAATCATAAACATAATCATAATCATAATCATCATAATCCGACTCCCAAAGTACGGGTAGGGGCTAAGGATCACCCGTCATGGGACTTTTTCTTCTTCGAATTTGGTTTCACGGGTTAGACCAAGCAACTTTGTCTGCTTTGGCAGGCTAATGTCTATGCCCTGACGGTTTTACCTTATCCTCAGGAGCAGGAGAAGTACGTCAGTGTGTCACCTTAAACATCATATTTCTCAAAAACTTTCTTGAGTCTCAAATTTGAAGAAATTCGCAGCATAACGCTATTCTCCGAATTTCCTCAAATTCAATCATGCCACATAATCTCAATCACATGCATCATTGTCGCAACGGGATCGCGCGGACGGCAAAAATTAGTTTGTTAAAATTGGAGTTGCCACCAAGTTTATTTAAATTGGGAAAATATGGAAAAACCGTTTTATTAAAAATTGGTCTTTGAAACCAGATTAACTGGAGTGGTTATGCATAGGGAAGGGTAAGATTTTATCCTACGCACCCCTAATACACCCCTTAGACGGTACCTTAATTGATTTGTGCAAATTATTAATAACCTTTCAAAATATTCATTTTTATATTTTTATTTACAACAAAATTTTAAAAAATAAATTGAGGAACACCAAGTCACAACTTAGGTGTTAAAATACTGTGTTAACAAACCGTCACGGTTAAATTAACATTTTTATTCAAAATATAATATTTCACAAATAAGTAACAAATTTAAACTAAATATATAAAATGAAAATCTCTTATGAATTATAAATATTTACAAATAAGATAAAAATTTATTTTGATATTTTTTTGCAAAAATAAAATAAAATATAAAAGAGAACATGCTTTTAAAGGAAATTTGGAACATCAAGCTCACAACTCAGATGTCCAAAATATTCGAGTTAACAAGCCGTCCGGCTAAATTAACTTTTTTATTTGAAATAAAATATTTCCTAAAGAAATGAAAATTAAATTAAATAAAATATCTCATAAAAAAAAATAAAATTTACAATTAAGACAAAAATTATAAATATTAGATTTTGACTTGAAGGGATTAGAATCGCTACTCCTACGTATTGTGCAATGGGGAATTCAAAGTCACGTAGTTCTTATAGAAAATGATTTGTTGTTGATGAATTTTATTATTGAAATAAGAATTTTAGAATATCAAGTTGTCATAGGTAAAAATTCAGAACATATAATTGACAAATTGTTACAACTCAATTAATACAATTTATTCATTAACTAAAATTTTAATGAAACCCAAAATAAATAAAATCTTTTTTTGTTTTAGATCCAAAATAACTTAAAACCCAGACCAAACAAACCTAGAAACTAAATAAAATAACACTAACCAACGACAAACTTAACATTTAATCCCACTTTTATTTTAAATCCAAAATGATCCAGACCCTAAGCGAGGAAACCCGAAAACTAAAATAAAATGCTAACCAAACAAACAAACTTAAAATTTGATCTCCCTAAAATAAAACAACACTAACCAATAAATAAATAAATAAATCCTAATTCACTATCCTAATTCTACCCCAACACACGCGCGCACCCACAAACTAAAACACACACATGCACACGTCCCTCTTTCTCACTAACACATGCACCAAGCATCTTATTCTCACGACACATGAAAAAAAAAAAGGGCGAGGTCAGGGACGGGAGATGAGAGGGCGAGAGGAAGTGAGGGAGTGAGAGAGGGAGAAGGAATGGGAATCGGCCAGGGCTGGGAAGGGAGAGAAGTTACGTTCGGCCGAAGGAAAGACCGCGGATCCGTGGTGTACACGGTGAGGGAGTAGGATCATGGGGCGAGGCATGGGGGAAGAGGACGCCGCACGGAAGGAGTCCGGCCGCGGGTGCGACGGCGCGGCTGGTCGCTTGGAAAGGGCGCGGTGGCGCTGTGCGGGGGAACGATGTGTTCGCGAAGGCGGCGTTCGCGGTGGAGTTTCGTCTGCGATGGCCATGATGGAATGAGGGAAGGCGAGGAGTGCATGCCGAAACTGGATGAACGTGGGGAGCCGATCGGCCAAAGGAAGGGGATGAAGTGGATCGGCGAACTAGGTCGATGGTGGTGGCTTGTGGCGAGAAGCCCGCGCCGATTTCAAAGGAAAGGGAACGAAGGTGATGGCATGGGGGTTGGCCGGGGTGGTACAAAAGGGAAAGGGCGGGAGGCAGTGGCTTTGGCCGGAGAGGAGGGGAAGGTCGCCTGTGGTGGTGGCGATGGTGAGTCGTGGCTCGCGTTCAAAGGCGAGGGAGAGGAGAGGCATGCGGTGGTTTGGGTAAATGAAGGAACCATGAGGGGATGATGGAGGATGATGATGATATAAAGATGATGATGATATGAGGCCGGTGGTGGGGGAAGAAGGGCGCGGCCTCTTCCCCTTTTTCTCCTTTTTTTTTAGTTAATTTTTTTGAATGATGATGATGATGTGTCACTTGCCTGGATTTACCTTCTTCTCCTTTCTTTTATGTTGAAATTTATATTTGTTCTAAACAATTGGACACTTTGTGAATTGAGATGGACTGTTGATGGCTGGCGATTTGTATAAATTGAATTGGTGCCTGGATTTTGGTCTGTGATTTATGGATTGCTAGTGGTCTCTCATTCATGCTTCAAATTTCTCCCTAAACAAAGCCTCCTCCAAAAATCCTTCCCTTTACACTATGTTCAAGATCACCGAAAGAAACTCGTCATTATGGGGAGGAATCATTCGTCCTG